>LNAC01000083.1:4417038-4498713 GCA_002007465.1 Ailurus styani | reverse complement strand
AGAGAGCCAGATGAGGGGCCTCAATCCCAGGACCCTGAGATCATGACCTGAGCCAAAGGCAGAAGCTTTAACCCACTGAGCCACCCAGGTGCCCCAACCAATTATTTTAAAGCTATTTCTCTCCTTCCTTGTTTTAGAAGTTTTCATTTTAAAAATAAAATATATGTATTAATAACTAACACATTTATATTTATCAGAAGTACATAACAAGCAGAGCTTTGGGGGCAACATAAAAATAAACTGTGTACAGAAACCAGAGAACAGGGCACTTGGGTGGCTCAGTGGGTTAAAGCCTCTGCCTTCGGCTCAGGTCATGATCTCAGGGTCCTGGGATAGAGTCCCTCGTCGGGCTCCCTCCTCAGCGGGGAGCCTGCTTCCTCTTCTCTCTCTGCCTGCCTCTCTGCCTACTTGTAATCTCTCTCTCTGTCAAATAAATAAATAAAATCTAAAAAAAAAAAAAAAGAAAAAAGAAACCAGAGAACAATATGGTGATATCACCAATGACACTTTAACAGGAAAAATGGCTAAATCAAACCTCAGAAAGTCCTCTAACACTCGACATGATCTGTTTCAGCTTGACTGAAAGACAAATCTCATTTGTATTATGGAATATTAAAAATAAAAGTGATGTAGAATCTACAAATACCACTTCCAGGGACTCAGCTTCACTTACAGTTGGATAAGGATCTCAACAAAATGCCATCAAGACATGAACTCATGTATATTACAATATAAAACCAGTTGGTGTGAGTGAGAAATGAGGGATGGGAATTCATTCATGTCTAGCCAGCACTGTCCCAGGAGCGGGGCAGGATTTCTGCTTCCCGGGTGAGGCATGCTCTGTAGTGAGAATGGGGATGATTCATCACATACTCGCAGGCCTCTAGATCAAATAAGTCCGAAAGGCTTCAACTCCGACTGCATGTTAACCAGGCAGCTGTCTGATCAGAAATGTGCTTCACGGGGTAACTTATTCTGGAAAGGGGATAATCTAGATTGCAAACGTATCACTGTGATCATGGAGAAGACGTCTCCTCTAAAGTAAAATCCTCGGGAAAACTCGGGTTTATCCATCAGTCCCTTGTGAAGTGGGTTTTCGTTATTCAGTAACTGGAATGGGGTCAAAAGCCTCAGCGTGCAATGGATCACAGAAACTCTTCAAAAACCATTTCACGTTTTAAGAAGCTCAGACCCTACATTCAACAATGTCTTCTCTACACCATTAAAAAATAGTTAATTGCAGCATATGACAATCCCAACCATGCATCGGCAGTTGACCATGGCACAGGGACAAACACACACACACACACACACACACACACACACACACACACACACATTCTGGGTCTATTACATGGCACTCAGCCCCAAATACAGAATATTTCTAATGGAAGTTTTCACCAGCCCTCGGATCTGATGAAAGGACTTCGAATACACCAATGGGCCTGTACCCACATCACAAATGTAACAAACTTCCCCACTAGAAGAGTTGGCAACAGTCACTCATTAGATAACAATAATTTACTGCCCCCACGTTGGCTCCCTCTTCATTCTCATTTTATTATCACCACCAAGAGCCTCATCATCATTATCTGTCCATCAACCTCAACATCACTGCCATCAACACCCAGAGTCATCATAGAACTGTTTATACTGAAACAAAGGCAGCAATTTTCAAAGCCCAAAAAGAAATGCCAGGGGATAAAAGGCTCCAGATTAGTGCTACCTTTCCATACACTATTAAAATATATATATATATATGTAGCATATATAATATATATATTATTATACTATTATTATTATATTATATATATTATATAATTAATACATAATATATATATTTAATCTCCTAAGCAGTAGAAAATGATAGCCAACCCTCAAAAGAACCTCACTGCACCTGCCATCCCACAGAACTTTCTACAAAAATGGAAATGCTCCCTTATCTGCACCGTCCATATGGAAGCCACTCCCCACATACAGCCTTTGAGCACCTGAAACATGGCTAGTAGGAGTGAGAACATAAATTTTTAATTTAATTTAATTCTAGTGAATTGAAATTGAAATTGAAGTAGCCAAACATGACCAGTGGCTGCTGTAAGGGATAATGCAGGTTTCATGGATAATGCTAAGGAAGTAATTTTAGAGAGGGTCACAAAATATTTCTCATTTTATTATTTTCCATGCTTTCAATATTTGCTGTTTAGGATATAAACAATACGGTTATTTTATAAATTTCCTTTAAATGATGAAACAATTAAAATGTTACCATCAGAAAGGGAACAAAAAGTGAGTTTTTCTCATTAATTAGTTCTCTTTGATTTTATACATAAAAAGCAGAGAGACATTTATAAATGTGTATGAAATCTTCATTATTAACTCGATGCCTATTCCTGTGATGATAGCTTCACTGGAACTTGATAAGTTGGTCAAACTTGAGAGCACAGGCATTCCAAAGTTAAGGCGATAGGGAGGATATCCCTAATCCCAAGATGCACTGGAGAAAAGCCTACGCTTGATGTTTTTGATAGAAAGTTAAACTTCATGGCATTAATATGTTTTGATAAAATCAACATGGATACTTCCTTCTGGCATCTACCTTATGTGGAACAGCAAACTTTCCCTAGTTCTAATATCTCTGTGAGTCTTATTTGCCTGGGAATGATTGGAGCTAGGTGTTAGTAATTATTTTACGAAAACCCCCTCAAATGATAATTGTTTTGTCCTATACTCTCTTTATCCTCCAAATAACGTGCCTTTTCCTTCTTTTGAAGTGCTCGGTAACTGACCACTCACAAACCTATGTTTGAGTGGATATGGACCTTATTTCCCGACGACTGTAAGCAACTTGAAAGAAGCAGCTGTGTCTTGCTCATCTTAGTGTTACCCACGTGGACTAAATGAGTGCCGTTTCTTTGTGGATATTCCAGAAATGTCTATGGAACTGAAGTGTGCATTGTAGTGTGATACTGTATTACATTCATAAACCTTCTTCTGCAGAGCCTCCTCTACAACCTGGTGTGAAGCCTATGCATTTACAAAGGAAAAGCAATCAGTTACATAAGTAGCAGAGGAAGTATCCATGAATATGGCACCACATGCTTTCTTTATCATCTTGGGGATATCTACCTTCCATGAGGCGGCTTTTGTAAAAAGAAGAAGAAATATCTTATTCATCTATGACAACCTCAAGGTGTTCAACTGGAATTTCAAACAGTATTCTCAGGAGTACTTCTAAATACTGCCTCCTAAAGAAACAGACTGGGAAACAGGCTAAGAAAGCACATTTTTGCTGTGGTTATTGATCTTGTTTTTTATTTCTAGTTAATAGGAAACATGTGCTTGGTAATAGTATAAAATTGGTAATGAAAACAATACTTTAGGTCTGCTGCTTGAAATAAAAATACATTGAAGAGAAACAGATTTTTATATGAATTATCTAAAATCACACACAAAAAAATCCCCAGCCACAATACATAAATAAGGTCTTAATTACATCAATCCCTTCCATACCAAAAAATAAGCCCTTTGAATTTTTACCTTAATTAAATTACCTTAATGCATACCTACTTCAATTACGTTATCTTTTAATCCTGTAATGAGCACACAAGCTATAAATTGTACCTTGATTTGATAATAAGGATCTAAATAAAAATTGCCCAAGTGGACCAGTGACTCCATTAAACTGAGACACTAACATTCGGATTTGGAGAACGTTCAATGCCTGTGTTCTATCTTTTCCTGCTCTCCCCTGGAAGAGATCTTCACCAGCAGGACATTCCCAAGCAGGACGCAAAAACCAGAAGGGACCCTAAACAAACAGGGAGATGGTAATAACAGCAACAAGGAAGGGACTCGGGCAATACCCCACCGAAAACGTGTGACACGCAAGCCATAAACACAAACTAAGTTCTGAGATCCTGAATGAAGCCAAGGCCTTGAGAGCCCCCGAAATTAATTTTGCAGGTTCTTTTTCAAGATTTGATTAAGCAGGAGAAGAGAAAACACAGAGCGATGCAGATGTGGGAAAGCAGAAACGTAAAACGCGAAGCATCTTCCACAGCCCCACCTTCATTTCGGGGAGAATGAGTCTCACCAGATGGTGGGCTGCTATACTTGTAATTTTACTGTGGCATGTGCTAGAAGGATTAAAAAAAATGCAAGCACTGAAAATGTCACGCAGTGTGAAAGGCTTGTATGAAAAGGTACAGAGCTGTCTTTCAGCACACAGTCTACAAAAGCTTTTCAAACTGTTGCCTCATAACAGCTGCAGTGGTTTGATTCCTTCAATTCAAAAGACTTTCTCTTGTATGCTATCAAAGACGGAAGCTGACTCGTTAACCCACAAACCAAACAGGCTCTGAGTCTTGAGGTCCACCCAGTCTTCATTCCCACGCGGCCACGGACCCCGGCCAGCCTGGTAACTGGGCGCCAAGATGAGAGCCCGTGCCTTCTGCTTCCGTCCGAGCAGGGCAGGAAGAACTGTGCTGTCCCTGCAGCGGGCTGGGGTGGGGGGCTGGGCGGGGGGCTGCTTTCCTGACCCAAACTTGCAGGACAGACCGCGGCCAGGTAAGGCACAGTCCCTGCAAGGCAGCATCTAATGTTCCCTAGAAATGGCACTCTTTAATGTATTGTTTAATTTAATTATATTCTTCTAATTTGCCTGTTCCTTCAGAAAGCAGAGCATTTCAAATATTGATTATCCTTTGAGGGAAATAAAAGCCGACAAATGGTTTTACTCTCTCAGAGCACAACAATATAATTGGTCATTGTTCCTTTCTTAATTCATCACATAATATTTCCCTTCTCTATTCTCTTTGAAGGACTCCAATTTCGTTTTCTCTGCAGAATATAAGGATATAAACTTATAAGGACACGGGGGCTGTTTATTGCTTGTGTGTTGCAGGGCAGGCATTGTGCCGACACATCTCAGTGAATGACCCCAGATCACCCTCACATGGGACTGGGGCGGGGGGCGGGGCACATGTCATCTACATTCTACAGAGGAGGCAACCGAAGATTACAGAGATTAAATGTGCCACCTGAGGCTGCACCCTCAGATTTAAGAGCGGGTTGTAGAAGCTGGGGTCCTTCTCCAGACTATCACAACCTTATCTCCATCCATCTGCTGGACCCTTGATCATTTAGTGAACAGCAAGCAAGAAGACAAGAGTTGGATAAAATGGAGAGTTCAAGCTCACCAGCATGCACAGGACATGTATTATTATACACTTATCTGTCACTTTTCTTTGTTTTTAAAGATAGGGTGAATGGCAGCCCTTCCTGCTTCATCAGATAAAAAAGATCATTGACACTGGAAAAAAAAGATTGCATAATGGGCAGTACTCTGCAGAGACTAAAGGAGAGAAGGGTTTTTAAACAATTAAGAGAAAAGAATAAAAATCAAGATGGAGAGAGAGACAGAAGACCTCGTACATGGAATAAAAGCTCTGGGTAAGGATCTGACTTTAGCTTTGACTACCAGTGTGCCCTTCCATCTGCAGACCAAGTTGACTTCACGATATTATGAATAGATCATCATCAAAGCCTCTTGCAGGTTTTAATTCTATGATTACATTTTTTTACGTAAAGAATCCATTTTATGGCCAAAATTCCATCTATCACTGGTCATGAGATAGGATCATGAGTCCACTTGCAAAAAGCCTGGAGTCAACAAGGTCCAAAGCTGTCCTTTGGCACTTTCTAGCTGGTTCCTTGGCCCAGCTTCTTCCCACCAGGAGGGCGGACACCCAGAAACTGCCCTAAGTCGTCACCTCCTCCACACACAGTTGAGAAGCTCCTTAATCTGCACAGAACATTCATCTCTTTTGTGTATTTCTGTTCTGCTTTGATACTCGGAGCTTACCTCCTACGACGTTGATATAGATGCGTTTGTATCAATACATTTCTTAGGTTAAATTCCAAGGATCCAAGGATGAGGTCCATGGCAACATTCTGCACCTACAATTTTTGTGCCTGAAATAGTTTCACATTATGAAATGCCTCAAAACTTAACCAGCTTTGTCAATAAAGAGCATTCTATTCCAAGTGTGGCCATTGGCAGAAAGTTACCATCCATAGCAACACAAAGGCAGAACGTGAGGGTGTCTGGGAACGGTTTGAGAACAACTCGATAACGCGTGGCATCCCTGTGCATGGTCAGCCCCCTTATCGAGCAGGGTACTACGCAGCTGGAGGTTTGGGGGCTCAGTGAGGAGCTCTGTATGCTCATATCCAGGAGACCATCACGCGCTGCGATGCAAGGGGAAAAGTGAGCAGAGACAGTCTGCAAAGCACGGCTCAAAGGCATACATGTCTGCTGCAGACGCCTCTACTGTCACTTTGTTCACCACTAGGGTTGGCCACAGTGGGCTGGGGTAGCAAGTGAGTGACATTTGATGTTTTTAAATGAAAACAAAAGCTCAGAAGATTGGGATTTCTTGATCAAGGTTTGCTAAGTTCAATGGGATGGAACACAGTTAACATCGGGAAGCTAAAAGAGGGATGCTACCCGTAAAAATGAGGGTGTCAATCGCAGAAGGTAATTCAAACCCATTCATGTCGCCCCTCAAGGCAACATTAATAACATGGCTCGCCCTTATCAATGCTTCCATCAAGACCATTCAAGACTTTTCAAAGGCATCAAACTCATCTGCACTTCTTAGCAGGAGTTATTACCGTAAGAGAGTGCTGCAAGGTTCAAGATTCATCAGAGTGTGTGCATTTGGAAGAGAGGACTTTCAGTCAGTCCAGAGCACCACTCCATGATTTCAGCCAGGTGTGAGACCCACCGGGGCAAGAGTCAGAGTGTTACATCTCACTGCACACCTTCCTCCTCTGTCCTGGGCGCCGGGGCCTTCTCAGCACTAGTGGGAAGCACAGGAGAGGACAGCTTGAGCAGTCTTCCTTCCTGCTCTAGGTCGCAGTTCTCCAGGGGCGGGACTTGATGAGGGAGCGAGATGCTACACTTGTTACAGACAAGATGTTTGGGCAACCCACTTTCTCCTCACTTCCTATACAGGCTGGCGGCACATTTTGAAACGTTTACTGGACATCATGCTGAAAACACCTCCTTCCCCAGAGTGGATAACACAGCAGCAGCTTAGCTGGACATGCGGGTTTATTTCAACACAGACTTATTTCTTTCTGGTGAAATTTCTAGAATATCTGGTTTCCTGGGCCCCACGCCTGGTCGGAGCAGCGTTTGGTAGAAGGCAGCTCCATGACCAATGGTGGTGAGAGGAAGGCGGGTGGTGTGAAGAGGAACTCATTTCTACAGCTTTTTGATTGTTTTATTTTTTTTAAGATTTTATTTATTTATTCTACAGAGAGAGAGAGAGAGAGAGAGAGATCACAAGCAGGCAGAGAGGCAGGCAGAGAGAGAGGGGGAAGCAGGCTCCCTGCTGAGCAGGGAGCCCATGCGGGCCTCGATCCCAGGACCCTGAGATCATGACCTGAGCCGAAGGCAGAGGCTTTAACCCACTGAGCCACGCAGGCGCCCCTTTTTGATTGTTTTAATGTGGGGGGGGGCGGTTCTGGGAAGGTAAGGGGCCTGAGCCACTCGATAAAATTGTCGAACATGACAAGAGAATCAAGATCCCTGCGGGCCAGAATCGGGAGGCCGGCTGAGGATGTCCTGCTGCACCGGCCCGTGCACGCTGGACTCTCGGGCGGCCCCTGGCGGCGTCCTCCCGGCTCCCCCGCGTCGTCCTCCGCTGTTCACGTCCACACACCTGCTCTCCGATTCAGTTCTTTCTTTCCTGTCCCCTTTGCACGGGGGCTCTTGTCCATCCACTGGGACCAAACGTCAGCGAAGTTCCTCTTCTGACTGACAACCGTACAGACCCTCAAGCCACCGCCATCGTCTCCAAAATCCATCCAGTATTCTTAAACTGCAAAAGTCCCCACGCGCGGTGCCCCGACCGGCACCTTGGAACTTCCTAGAAATGCAGAACCTCGGATCTCATCCTAAATCGACTGAGTCAGAACCGCCGGTGTGACAACCCCTCTGAGGGACTCTGCTGCACACCAGGGTGTGGGAACACGTGGGCTGGAAAGTCCTCGAAGGGAAGGAGAGGAAAACCAGGGAACCGCGAGCGACACAACCAGAAGGGAGCAGACCGCGTTCATCAGGGCAGCTGGGTACGAAGCGAGGTCCGGTCCCCAGGGCAGCACGGTCACGATCAGGAAGGGTCAGGGCTGGGCGGGGCTGCATCCAGAAGGAAAAGGGCCAGTCTCGGAAATGAAACGAGGTTTTACCTCTGCTTTCACCATCTTTCAGACCGCTGAAGGCAGAAAAGGGTGACATGAGACCCTCCATGCCTTCATCTCCTTCCGTCCACCCGAATCCCAAGTCGGGTCTGTGCATTCAAATTAAATGAGGTAAGTTACACACAGTGCCTGACCCCAGCAGACACTAGTGAAGGGTAGCATCATAATCACTGTCCAGGTTACCCAGTTGGTGGTGGTGGTTGTTTTTGCAAAGCACAAACATTTTGAAAGCGCTAATCTATTCCTATTTCCTCATACCTGTGTTCTGCAAATACCTGAAATCTGACAACTGTGGGCAGACCTTACCAATGACCTCTGGGTTTGCAAGTTCACAGACAGAAGTCTGTATTGTTTAATTGTGTTGAGTCCCTGCATCTCTGCAAAATGTTCCAACGGGGCCCGCCTGTCTGCCCACAACTCCCACGACTGCCCCTGGAGACCACGTCCAGATCTCTCTTCCTTCTCCCTGAGGGCAAGTATGCATCCTCCTTCCCTCTACAATCACCCTCTGTTTGGGTAATATGATCACGCTTTCCACGTGGGCCGTGCCTTTTGAAAGAAATTTCCAAAGTCTGTTTACCCTATCTCAGCTCCAGACCCACATTTCTACCTGCCCGCGGGACACCTATTCCAGACGCTGCAGCAACACAGACTCTCCTAATTCTGACCCGGCCCCAGACCAGGTCACCTCCAGCTCCTCCTTTCACCTCCAACTACAGTCCCTCTTTCAGACAGTGTGCCGCTGCTAATGGAACATTTCCAGGGATCCGGATTTGAAAGCCCCCTGTTGGGGCACCTCCTCGCTGGCTCAGTCATTTAAGCGTCCGACTCTTGGTTTCGGCTCAGGTCATGATCTCAGGGTGGTGGGATAGAGCCCCATGTCGGGCTCCGAGCTCAGTGGGGAGTCTACTTGAGATTCTCTCTCCCTCTCTCTGTGCCCCTCCCCCCAAAATAAATAAATAAATGACTATTTATTTTAAAAGAAAAGAAAGCCCGTTGTCACAGTATACTCTTCTTCCTCCTTTCCCCCCATACCCTCATGTGCTTCTGCCCGCCTCCCACCGCCCCCAGCCCCCCATTCCCTCTAAGCCAGGCTCCAATAAAATGGCTCTTCATGGGCATGTTCCTGGGCTTCCCACCCCCATATTCATTGCAGATGTGGCTGTACGACTGATTTCTCTAAACACGGTGGCATCGTGTTGCTCTCCCCTCCCTCCAACGACCATTCTCTACTCGCTCCGTTTGCCCACGTCTCTCTCTTTGTTTGGAGGGCCCTCCCCATCCCCAACTACTATGCCCCCCTCCTCAAATCATCCCCCTTGTCACCACCTCCATGGAGCCTCTCCTGCTCCCGTCCAACTAGACATACTTTTTATCCCTTGGCACTGTGGTGCCCTCCACCCTATTAGTGTGCCCCTCATGAGATCTGTACATGGCTTCTGTGCATTATTACTTCTCCTTGAACACAATCATACGCTCTGTCCAACCTCATAGCAGCCACAGGTCTGAGTAGCAAGCCTGAGGACTGAGTTCAGTAATGCCTGTTGAACTGAATTTTTAAGTTCTGTATTTGACTGCCTCAAAGATTGCAGCAGCAAATTAGCCAAATCAAATGATCGAAGGAACTTGGCTGGGGACGCAGACAGGGTTTGTTATTTCCCAAGCATTACCCATCTGTCTGCACTGCAGTTCTAATCCATGTCCTTTTAATGACTGATCACTTTGGAGCAAATTCCTGCTGGGCTGAGGGTAGTGATTCCTCCCACCTTCTGGGTAAACACAGGTTGAAACACATCTGTCTACACCAAAGGTTGCAGACATGCTTTTTGCTTTCCATCCTGGGAGAGTAACCCAGCACAATTTCATCTGGGCAGTCAGATCGGAACTGAGCCCTGAGATAACTGGAGACATTGTTTCCTAAATCCATTTGGATCCACGTGAATGTTAGTGCTGTTCGTGGGCATTTCATCAAGTGCATCGTGTGAATGTCACCTTGGGATCTGAGAATTGCATTATTTACTCTGAAGCAGGTTAGTTTAAGACGAGTTTGACACTGGATCTCAACACATACAAAGAAACATGTAATAAAGTAATCTTAACTTTGATTTCTGGAATAGATACCAAGGACAGGATTGTGAATGCTCCAGGTAACACCCACCAAATCGTATGAAATAAAGTTAATACGTGAAAATGATGTAGCTTCTTAGGGGACACTGTATACAAGGAAAGTGGTTCCATTGCTCCTTGCTCGGCTTGCCCTCCCCACAGGTGAGCCAGGCCCTCATCGGCTTCCACCAGCACCCAAGACTAAGTGCCAGGAAAATACCGTCCTCTCCAGCCCAGCCCAGAGCCCCAGCAGGCCTGCGGGAGCACAGCAAAAACAAACTGCTCGCATCTTCAGGAGTAAGCAATGCAGGCAGCCTGAGCCCATACAGACGGCCTCATTTTCAATGCCAGACTGCATTTCAGATAGAGCCGGTTTAATATTTCAGGTTTTATGTGCTTCTGAAAAAATATGCAGCACACAGCTCTTTCCAGTGTGGTGCAAATTCGACTTTGTCTCTCTCTCCATGCAGATGGGAGAAGCCCCAGCCTGGTCCGTGCATGGCCCTGTGCTGCAGGAAATTGCAGGCAAGCTCATCCATCCCCTGGGAAGGGATTTCCCGCTTCTGGGCTCTGCCCACAGTGTCCGCAGAAGGCTTCTTTGGCGGAATGCAAACACCTGGCTCCCGGGGAGTGATGGATGCCTGGGTTAGCCTCCATCTACATTTCAGCTTCTCCTTACACTGATCCGAGTGCCTAGCTGTGGCAAGCCAAAGACATAACACCCTCCCTGCTCTCTCCTGTGAGACAGAGGAACCCCAGTGTGCAGAGGCATTCGGGTGACTGCAAATCCCGCAGATACACAGACTCCTGCTTTCCTTTCAGGGTGATTTTTGAACTCTCTTGAATGACCTACGCATTCAGGAGCCTTTTGGCATGCTCTGTTTGTCCATACTTTCTGGCCAATGACAAATTAAAGAAGTCATCATTGAAGGTTATATTCGACCTTTGACATTTATGGCCATTATAAATGCAAAACGAAGCATTTCACAGGTTAAGAAATGGAGACGCTTTGGGGGAATCATATGTAGACCATGACCTAAACAGAGACCGACAGAGGAAGGGAGAGCACATTTAGGAACTCATCATGTGATCCTATCATAAAGAAATGTCCGTATCCTTTTCCTAATTCAGAAAACCCAAGCCGAAGGAAGCAGGGAAAAATGGTCTATGAAACTGAACGACTGGATGGCACATGGAAGCGGGGACTTGGGGGGAACTCAGCCACATCCTTTCTTGTTCTGGCTGCCTTCGCTTTCTCATTCCAGCATCAAGGGGGCAGAAGAAGCACCATTAGACTCAGACGTGAAGCCGTGCGTCTGTTCTACCACGGAGAGTCGTGTGTCGAGCCTTCCTGCTGTCCCCTTACGACACCATTACTTCCCTCCTTACAGTGTCTGCGCACAGCTCCAGCACCTGAGGGTGGGAGGAAGGCTCTGCGGCCAGACGGACTCGAGGTCAAACCTGGTGTCCTAGTCCAGGCACCAGGCAGGTCACTAAACGGCCCAAGCCCTAACATTTCTTTTCATCTGTAATATGGACACAGTATAAAATGCCACTTCCAGGGTGGTTGTAACGATCTGAAATACTGCATTTAAAGCACTCAGCCCCAGTCAGGTCAGATCATTACCATGCGGGGTAGATGCCAGTGGGCCCACACCCTGAGTTGTGATTAAACACGTTGGCCCTGAGGGGACCCCAAAGGGTGGTTATTATAATAACCACACAATTTAGGATTTTCTATGCATGTATTTGCAATAGACCTTCAATACTTAAGAAAACTTTACAAGCCATCTAGTTAAAATTTACACCCAAAGCTGCAATTCCTTGTGCCATAAATTCTGATTAATTGTTGCATTCATTTATAATATTGAGTCGGTACACTGGGTACCCATGAAGATGATGAATGTGAAATCGGGCATGTGATTCCTGGGGCGTGGTTTTACGGATGCCTCCGGACCAGAATGCCTGATTGCTCGTGTGCTCCCCATGATCCTCTGTACCTTTTGTCCGGCCTGCAATTCCCATCGCAACACGCGTGGGTTTCCTCCGGAAACTGGGAATGCACAGTCTAGTGCACCAGCTCAAAAAATCAGTTTTGGCAATCCCTTAACATATGTTAAAAAGTAAATTCTTTAGACAAAGCTACAAAGAATGTAGCTGAGAAAATCTCAAAGACCAAAACAGGAAACTTAAGAGACCCTGTATGGGGCGCCTGGGGGGCTCAGTCATTAAGCGTCTGCCTTCAGCTCAGGTCATGGTCATGGAGTCCTGGGATTGAGCCCCACATCAGGCCCCTTGCCCAGCAGGGAGCCTGCTTTTCCCTCTGCCCCTCACCCCGCTCGTGCTCTCTCTCAAACAGATAAATAAAACCTTAAAAAGAGAGAGATCCCCTATATCTCCTATTCACAAGGCATTTTGCTGGCATGTGGGGAAAGAGAGGCAACAAAAACATCCTCCGTGTTTACGTAACTCATACCCTATGACCTGCTTCAAAACCTTTCTGAATGTGAAGCATGGATAAATCAGAACAAGCAACATATGACTGGAAGCAAGGTAAATGGTAAGATAAAGTTTTTAAAATTCAGTTAAGATAATCTATTCCAGTATCATGTCCTTTATTATCCTTAGTCACTTCCAACGACTTGTTCATCATACACTCTGCCTTGCTGTGCTGTTCTCTCTCAACCAGTTTCCTTCTCATTTTCTTTTCCTTCCTCTTGAGCCCCCAGGTTCAGTCTGGCAATTTCTAACACTTGGTTTTAAACACTCTTTAAATAGCACGCACGTTCATTCATTTAGCCAATGATGGAATGCCTAACACGTAGTAGGTAGAAGAGACACAGTCTCTGTGCTCACTGAACTATGTGTACATACATACATGCACACGTGTATACACACATGAACACACATAAATTCTGATAAGAATAGGCGTTGCACAAGAAAATTATAAGAGTATAAGTTACAGCGGGTCGGTCAAACTTCAAGCCTGCTGGGTCTTCACTGTCTGCTAAAAATCAGACCACACATGCAGACTTCTAAGGCAGGAAATGCATTTCCTCAAATTACTGAATGAACAGTGGAAACAAAAAGCACACTTTTGATGTTTTCCAAATGCAAAAGTCTAGAATTTATGTTATATAAATAGGGATCATATATAACAGTCAGCATTACAGATTGTCCATTAAATACAGAAAAAGATCGGTAATGACGCTAAAGTTATATTGCATCTCTCTTTCAACCATACCTATCCCCACATCCCAAAGATTCATTTTAAATTGTGTAATATCATATAGGTCTGATATATTTCTGTTTCTTGGTCATTAAAGAAAGAAGCAGCTAGTTCAAGATTTTTAACATACGTGTATTAAATTTTTATGTTAGGTATTCAAAAGGAATAAAAATGCTCCCAATGCTCGCCAGACCAGTATGTACATAGTCAAGATGTAGTTAACTTACACTGAATACATTGATTCAATTCCCATAGCTATGTGCTACCAGCATCCTGTGTGAATATATATATATATATTTTTTTTTTGGTCTTATTTTACTTTTACTAAACAAGCCCTGATTTGGCGTGGTTAAATTATAGAAAACAGAATGGCATACATGATGTTATATATAGGTATATATATATTTTAAAGATTTTATTTATTCATTTGACAGAGAGACAGCGAGAGCGGGAACACAAGCAGGGGGAGTGGGAGAGGGAGAAGCAGGCTTCCGCAGAGCAGGGAGCCCGATGCGGGGCTTGATCCCAAGATCCTGGGATCATGACCTGAGCCGAGGGCAAATGCTTAAGGACTGAGCCACTGAGGCGCCCCTAGATATATTTTTTAATAAAATCATGGACAAAAGCTATATCAAATTTGCATTTATATCAGATTAAACTCTCCTCCATAAAACTCACTTATATTAATGTTTCTTTGTTATTTAGGACATATGAAGTTAACCGAGTTCAATTGATTGGAGTCTTACTTTCTCTACAGATAAGATGAAAACACATTGATTGCCTTGATGTCCTCTATCTCCGACTGTGAGGACGCATCTAAGGCGGAGTCAACAACTGCATCAGTCCATAACCTGTTGGAGACTTAGACAGGTCCACCAGTCCAGAACTGCCACAGTCTTACCGCCATCTGCTTAATTAGTATGGATGTCAAGAGTCCTCCAACGGTGTAGAAATACTCTATTTAGCCCTTTCCTGCTGGTTCTTGGAAAATAATGCTTAGATAAGAGTAAAAATATATATATATTTGGTTGAGACAGTGGACAAGCAAGAAAAGGATGGCATCAAAGGTATACAACAGCTACTTTACAGGATTCTCTTTGATAAATCTAGGGAAGCTTTGCAAATTGAGTTTTGCATTAATCAACTTTGAAGGCCGCAGAGACACACTTAGGTGTATATTTTTAAATTTTAAATTAAAGAATCAGTACCTAACAAGTTATTTTGACTTATTATAGTTACATACCTATTATATATACTATATGTATAACATAATGTATAAATGTATGATATATACTATATGATACATTACTGTAGTTTATATATAAATAATATACTATATGAACTCACACTATACTATATATAAGTATGTACTATATAAAAACAATGTTAATATTTACCATAAAAATACATGTAATATAATACTTGCTAATTTCTTATGGATTGTCTGAAAGTTCAGTTACACTACCTACCAGAACAGCACGTTTTTATTATACGTTGCCCACAGATGCAGAGAAGGTAAATTTGAAATCAATAGGGTCCAGTAGTTTTTTGTTTGTTTGTTTGTTTAAAGATTTTATTTATTTATTTGAGAGACAGAGTGAGTAAGTGAGAGAGCACAAGCAGGAGGGATGGCAGAGGGAGAGAAGGGGAAGCAGATTTCCATTTAGCAGGAAGCCTGATGTAGGGCTTGGTTCCAGGATTCTGGGATCATGACCTGAGCTGAAGACAGATGCTGAGACACCCAGGAGCCCCAGAATTTTTTTTTTTAATAAAATGGCCCTTCATAGCTCATATGCGATAGAATGGACTTGCAGAGAAGGAAGGAAAAAATTGGTCCAACATAGGTACAAGGCTGGTTAAAGAATGTGTGTGGAAAAAGTGCCAATCATGTAATTTTGAGTTAAAAATTCCACCTAAAGCAATCAGGCAAGCATTAGTTTAGTGGCTTGACTTACTGAGTTACCCATAAAACAATTCTAAATGCCCAAGTGGGCAACATAGAAGGTTCATTAAAATAAAGTGGTCCCACACCTGTGTTGTGATTTTTCCGTTGTTTCCCTCAGCACACTCCCATTTTTACTAGATTCTTTCTTTCTTTTTTTTTTTTAAGATTTTATTTATTTATTTCACAGAGGGAGAGAGATCACAAGGAGGCAGAGAGGCAGGCAAAGAGAGAGAGACGGGGAAGCAGGCTCCTTGCTGAGCAGGGAGCCCGATGTGGGCCTCGATCCCAGGACCCTGAGATCATGACCTGAGCCGAAAGCAGAGGCTTTAACCCACTGAGCCACCCAGGCGCCCTACTGGATTCTTTCTGAAGCCTCCTTTATAGTCCACCTTTGATACATGTTTCCTAGTCACCACTTCCGCTGTTTATCTAACTTTAATTAGAAAAACTATCTAAAAAGTCAAAATGCTCTTATGGATCATTGTATTTATCAAAATTCCTTACCTATCTGTTGGGATTTGATATTGATAAAGATATTCACAGCTAAATTTCAAGCTGAATAACTGAAGTTGAAAAATAAGGGATTCTTTTTTCATAGGGGAACAGATGGCTGCAAATTAATTTGCAAAGACACACTATTGCTTACAGAGAAAACACAGAAAATTAAAGATGAGAATATGAAGTTTGCTTCACGTATATTTTTTAGGAGAAACTCAAGACTATTTTGCACCTCCAGTTTCCAAAGGGCTCTGCCTCTGTTGGTTTTCTTTCCTAAAAAGCTGTTATTTTCAAGGTTTGGCAGTTCATGCTTTTACCGGTTTTACCAGTTCTTCATTTTTGTTTTTCCAGGTTTGGGGATTCATGCTCCCTTTTTGATGTAAACTATACGACCCTAAGATTTCAACATGGCAGAGCAGAAAATTGGCCAAAAAGGAAAAGAAAAAAAAAGATGTTGAAATGACATAAGAGACTGAATGATGGCAAAGGAGGCACAGACTTGAAACCAGTATGTCTTTTGCTCAAAAGAAGGACAGAAGCACAGCTTGTCATGGGAGGAGAAGCTGGCAATATACATAAAGAAAACAACTAAAGTAATCTTGTCAAACTTGCATCAGAAAAGATTTAAATGGGTAGATGCATTACTTCCTTATCTCTATTTGGCTTCTTACAGGTTGTTCCAAAAAGTCTCCATGAAGAATATTCAGGGTCTTGTGGAACTTCTCATGAGAACTACACAGGCTGAGGTTTTCAGAACCTCAGGATAGGAAGTGCTATCCTTCCCTTTAAGACCTGCATGCCATCACACCCCAGTACTGCGTGGTCTCAGGAGCATCCCTGAGGACAACAGGGAAAGATAAAAAGCTTCCATGAGTCCAGCAGGAGGCATCTAGGAGTCACTGCTACTGGATCAGTTCCTGTAATCTCTTATATCAGTTTCTATAATATCTTCGGCTGCTGAATCTGGAGAGGAAGAAGAATCTGGCTGCACTGTTAGTCTTCAAAATCACAACCCAGGCAGAGAGTGGGGAACCAGTCTTCAGAAATAGGCATAGCAGTGACATCAGGTCCAAGGGAAAGAGAAAGGTATGGAGCCCAAAAGACATCCATTGAATAGGCTACAAGAAGAGAAAAATTAGGGCGTGCAGTAGTTGGAAGCTATTCTGATTAACTTCTTGACACTAATCAACAGTCTCGGTATGATATATTTTTTTATCATGGCAGAGAATGCCAATTGAAATGCCTCCCCTTATGGGATGCCCTTGAAAAGAAAGCACGAACTCTTTGGGCCACCAACTAGACACTGAATTTGGTTGATCTGACAAACATCAGACCCAAATCCAAATGCATCTGTTTTGTATTGCAACGATCTAAGAATACTTTTACATTTTTAAATGGTTGTTTCAAAAATAACACAAAGGAAAATATGTGACAGAGACTATACATTGACTGCAAAACCTAAAGCCTAAAACGTTTCCTATCTTGTTCTTTACAGAAAAGTTTGGCCGTCACTGACCTAAACTCTTATTTGGCTGACCATAAGTTCTTTTTCTGCCTCTTCCTCATGGGATGCTAATTTATGATATGCTGTATTGCTCCTGAGAAAACATAAATGTGGAATCTAATGTACGATGATGCTCTTAAGATGTTAGGTATTAATGTATTTTTAATTTTTCAAACTGGTTTAAAATAAATCCAGCTAGCTAGAACCGTGCAGCTTCCCTTGGCCACATTATACACCAGATGGGTTTTAGGGGACACTTCAAGCATTTACTGAGAGTCTACTCTAGGCAATGTAGTCAAAATACATTCAATTTCCTAAATCTGTAAATTTCTTGGTCAGTTTAACAAAAGTAATTCTGGCTGATTATCAATAACATAATCTCTATGGCATATGTTTTCTGAGTCAGCTACTAAAGTTGCTACAGGAAAGATCAAAGACCTGTCTGTTCCGGAAACAAAGAGAGAGCAGGTTCATAAAGTAAACTAGTACATAATAGGCTTACTGCCAAGAATCTTCCTGTTATTACTATTACTATTATTATCATCATCTGGTTTTAAGTAAAGATACTTCTCCTCATGGAAGTCAGCACGAATAAGTTATCGAAAATATTGCGGATACATGAATGCTTTTCACAGTTTGCTTAGCACAGTGGGATTCCGGCTCAACCAACACTCTCCTACCAAACGACTGAGCCACATTCTTTATAACATGAAAATTAAACAGACCATGGCTCCTGAAATTTTGTTTTTGTTGTGACTGACATTAGCTGCTGAGTATTTTGTTGTTGTTACTGTTTGTTTGGCTGGTTGGTTGGTTGCATTTGGTATCTGGGTGGCTTTGTTTGTTTGTTTGTTTTTACCTTTAGCCATGACATAAATTCAACTTGGAAATTCCGTTTGATTTAATGTTTCCCAGTTTTGCTGTGTTCATTGATTTAGTTCATTGCCTGAAGTTGGAAATTAGTTTCTAATAATCCCTAGTGTTCCAATCCAATCCTTACTTTCCATAAAAGACATTCAGTATTACCTTGTATTAATCTACGATATCTCAGAAGCCATTTTTTAAATGTCATACAAAAATCATACTCAATGTGTTTTTCAATAAAAATGTCATATTTCTTTAATGTTTTAGAGTGTCTGTTATTATTGCATAAAATCAAGTAAGCATCTTGAAATGACTTGTCACCATGCATTTAACTTTTATTATAAGTCAGTAAATGAGTAATAGAACTTAAAATAGGAGCTAGTGACACTGCAGGAACATAGCAACATTCCTCCCTCTAGGCTAACATGCACTGAAAGGCTTGGTTTCCAACTCTGTGCACAATTATGGGACCTAACATGCAAACCCTGCAAATTACCTCTGGGTTTTCAGCCTCAGACCAGTGATGAAGTGCTTAGCACCACACACCACCTGTGTGCTAATGAACAGAGAGAGTGGGATGGCATGCCCAAAATGCTGGAAGAGCGGAAGAGCTATTCCTACAGTATAAAGTACAGGAATCTGTGTTATTAGAGAATTATGTGATTTTTTTAAAAAAAATATTTTATTTCTTTATTTTTTATTTTTTATTTTTTTGAAAGAGAGAGAGCACCTGAGTTGGGGGAGTGATGGGGGAGAGGGAGATAGAGAATTTCAAGCAGACTCTGAGCTGAGCACAGAGCCCGATGCAGGGCTTGATCCCAGGACTCTGAGATCATGACCTGAGCCGAAATCAAGAGTTGAACACTTAACTGACTGAGCCACCAAGGCACCCCCTCATTATGTGATGCTTTAGCTGTGGCCTGGCTTAGGAAGTTAGTATGCCAGCTAGCTTTCCAGAAAACAAACTGTGGAAGGATTATCTTCACAAGGAAAAGGGATTTAAATTACATCCCTGTATACTGGAAGGAAATTTTGATCCTTAACAACAGTGTCACAGTTCCTTGTCTGTAATAGCCTTTATATGTAAGTTCTCAATGAAATGTTATGCCCTGGGGGTAATAGCTAAGGATCCACATATTAATATATGCTATAGGAAATTTTAAAATTCTGAAAAATCTTCCGCTCCTGCTCCCTGTGCCCTGTGGAATTCTCCATCAAGCTATCTTGAGTTGGAACTGTAGGAATCTGTATGATAAGGAAAACCAGACATGTGAAAATGGGAATTAGGAATTACTGCTGCTGGGCGCCTGGGTGGCTCAGTGGGTTCAAGCCTCTGCCTTCGGCTCAGGTCATGATCTCAGGGTCCTGGGATCGAGGCCCGCATCGGGCTCCCTGCTCAGCGGGGAGCCTGCTTCCTCCTCTCTCTCTGCCTGCCTCTCTGCCTACTTGTGATCTCTCTCTCTCTCTCTCTGTCAAATAAATAAATAAAATCTAAAAAAAACAAAAGAAAAAAAGAACATTAGCTCATTTGCCAATATCCAAATTACCTATATATTCAACCATTTGTGGGCAGTACACAGTGAATCGCTCATTTGCTGGGGTGCTTTGAACACTGGGCACTTGAAAAGACGCATGAGCTCCCGAAAACCCAAACCATCCAGCAGCGGGGGCAGCCCCCAGGAAGTCAGGCTGCCCCATCTGAGGGCTGGTCCTCCCCCCTCCTCCTCACTGTGGGACAGCAGGATGGTGCTCCAACGCTACGGAAGAGGAGGTCTACCCCCTTACCATGAAAAATGACATTACCCACCCCCGTGCCTGGGACAGAGTCTCCTAAATGTGCAGGTGGCTTCTCCTAACGATCATAGACGACTGGAGGAGAAAAGGCAATCTGTGCCTCCTGGGATGTATTTATTCTAATGTCCTTTTCTTTAAAAACAAATAACTCCAGCTTTATTGAGATATAATTCACATACCATAAAATTCATCCATTTAACATGTATAACTTGGGATGCCTGGGGGGCTCTGTCGGCTGAGCATCTGCCTTTGGCTCAGGTCATGATCCCGGGGTCCTGGGATCGAGTTCCGCATCGGGTTACCTGCTCAGGGGGGAGCCTGCTTCTCCCTCTGTCCCTCCCCTCGCTCATGCTACCTCTCTCTCTCTCTCTCTCTCTCTCTCTCTCAATATCAAATAAATAAAAATCTTAAAAAAATAAAATCTTAAAAATTCACATAGTTGTGCCCTCACCACCACAATGTTAGAATACTTTCATTACTCTGAGAAAGAAACCCTGCGCCCGTTAGCCATCCCTGTCTCGAGCTGCTCCACTTCCCTCCGCCCTAGGCAACGGCTCATCTGCTTTCTGTTACGACAGATTTGCTTATTCTGGACATTTCATGTAAGTGGGACTGTGCCATTCATGGTCTTTATGTCTGACTTCTTCACTTGGCATGTTTCCGAGGTTCAGCATGTTGAACGTGCAACTGCTATTTCACGGCTTTTCACAACAGAGGACGATTCATTACGTGGATATACCACACTGTAACCACCCATTCATCAGCTGGCAGGGATTTGGGTTCCCAGTTTGGGGCTGTGACGATTGGACAATTTTCGTCTTCTGTTTGTTTTGTGTGCTCTCCCTCCTGCACTTGCTGCAGTCTGGATGCTGACTTTCTGGAACGGGTCCTGTGTTCTTGAGCAAGAGGAGATTCAAGTTGGCGGGATGACAGGCAGAGAGAAGGGGCAGCCTGCCCTCCGTCATTTGGCCAAGATGTGTGTTTACCACGAGTAGACAGAGGAGCCTCGCGGAGTCCTCCATACAAGGGGGCCCGGGTTGGCAGGAGCCATACAAGAAAGCATCGCCCCGTCAGCATCAGGGAGAGGAGCGACCTCCCCGCAGCAGCACTGAAGAAAAGTCATCTTCTCCAGGACCAACTAATGTCCCTGGGACGTCGGAATCTTGGTGCACCAAAATAGCACCCTCTGGGAGAAAAGACTTGATATTTCCCACTCATTTCTTCCCAGATGTCCTTGTCAGGTGGTTTGTGGGAAAGTCACTTGCTGACCCTTGAGCTGCCCCTCCAGGGAATGGGACACTTGCGAGCTAACCTACGTTTCTTAAGAGCAAGAGCTGAGGCTTTGTCTCCCTGCCTGAATTTGGTGTCATGATAAATAAGTATGCAGAGCAAAATACATCTGTTCCACAGAACATGAAAACACACAGAATAACATACAGGACGGGGCATAACCAACGAATCTTTTCTCCAAGCCTCCTTCTTCTTCCATAGAGATATGTGTATGCAAATTTGTACCTAGCTCACCTGTTCAGTAGAAACGTGGTTTTCTCTGAGTTAATTTTAGAGCTCAGAGAAAGGTAAGGAGCCAGGAGTGAGGGCACCACTGCTTGGGAGAAAAAAAACAAAACTGTTAATTCCATGGATTAATATGAAAATTCGTGATTTAAATAAAGGCAGGCCCCTGGAAAAGAGAAGCAACTCCTGGATCAAAAGCTCCTTCATTCAAATCCTCTAGAAATAGTGGGCATTTCTTTGGGTTAATAAATTCTTCTATCAGGACTTAAAAAAAAGCCTGGAGCATTAATACATTAGTCACTCATTCCTTATGGCAGTTTCTTAAATTAGACAAATGTCTAGTCTCTACCAGCCTGACTGACCCAGGGTGTTGGGCTGTAGAAGTTTTTTTTTTTTTTAAGATTTTATTTATTTATTTGAGAGAGAGAATGAATGGAGAGAGAGGTAGAGGCAGAAGCAGAGTCTCCGCTGAGCAGGGAGCCTGACCCGGGACTCGATCCCAGGATCCCGGTGTCATGATCTGAGCCAAAGGCAGACGCTTAACCGACAAGCCACCCCGGCACCCCCGGGCTGCAGAAGCTCAAGCAGCACCTTGAGAGTCACTTTCCCATCACCACCTCCCAGAATGTCCCCATGGTTTACCGTAGACCCTCCTGGATCGCTCTGCTCAAGAGTGGAGACTCATAACCATGGTGAAGGCTTCTTTTTATTCAGAGAGGCTTAAATCTTAGTTACTTTGTCTTCTTGTTGAATTTCCACAGGCAGTGACAGAATTTTGGTCACATGGGAGATTTCAACAGCTTGCAGTTACATACATTTTATTTTATCTTGATGTACTTTAAAAAGCAAAATTACATAAATACTAAGACACCTTAAATCTATTACCTTTTTAAAAAGCAAAGGCATATATTAGTATTCGTCTAACATAGGAATATATTTGTATTACCTTAAAACTAAGGAAAGAAGTTTTACTCATTACTAATCTCCATAATGAAGATAAATCAATGACATTTTTTTTAAAAACTGGTAGAAAAATTATGACATGAAAAGCCACTAGAGTCATCAGTAAAGCTTAATTTATATAGCTACCTTGAGATGTTACATGACATCAAAGTTGTTCCTAGGATAAAATTCATATCTACTTCCCAGAACAAGGAGGCAAAATGACAGAAGACATATGAAGAAGAACTTGGCCTTGCTACCATGTCACTTCATTATGCTTATATGTACAATAGCATCAGCCACGGGTGACTCCTTCAACTGAACATCGGAGATGGTCATCACTAGGAAGCATCTATGGGGTGCACTGTGAGGCAACAGGAAACCCGAGGATTTTTTTTATGCCTTAAACAGGACCACAGTGAACTTAAAGAGCCAAGAGTTAGCTGCAGAATAATGAAAATATATTTACTTTTCTGCTGCAATACCAGTGGTCTCAAAAAAAAAAAAAAATGTCCTTAAAAGTTTTGGATCCAGAAAGGCACAGTTTAGCTCTTCCTGGCAATAGGGGGGTGACGTGGATAAGATGCTGATTTCTCTGAGTCTAGTTTTTTCATGTAATATGGATAACAATGCTTACCTCATAAACGCACTGTTAGGATGAAATTAGAAAAGTATGGGATGTACTCACGTTACTCATAAGGATGATGACTATCACCGGCGGTCCTCTCACTGTATGCTAGCAACTTGCATAAGTAATATTACATTAGTCCCTCTGAACGATGGTTTATTTCTGCTTCCGCTCACACAGGACGCTCTAGGCACCATTACAGGACAAACTACCGACGCTGCTGTAAGTCCCCCTCTGAGAGGGAAAGTAGGACAGTAACTGGCTAGGAAGCCAAGTGCCACCTGGGTGTCCGCGGGGTCAAAGGCCATCGGGCCTGGGAACAGAAATGACAGGTGTGAACAGGAGAGCCTGCCTGCCCATCGCAACCCGCAAAGCCAGTTGAGGAACATGGATCGCTCTGAAGCACTGATCAAGACCTCGCCCAATAGCATGGACCCTTGGTGGGAGCCCCAACACAGACCATCTATTCTCATCAGAGCATCAGAGACAGAGGATGTTCATGACACGGTTTGGTTTTCATCAAGTTGTAGCTCATCTATGCAGCAAGGGCCCACGGAGGCCAACACGCCTTTGTGACAGCCTAAGTAACGGGCATCTCGAGATTCCAAGTGATCAGGAATATAACATGGCTGGATGAATGAAATAATTAATTTGCAGAGAGTGGCCAAATGTTTTCAGCCAATATTTGAGTTCTGGCACCTTGCCTTGTTCTCTTGACTTTAGAATGCTGACTAGCCCACTTTATTCAGGAAGATACTATGAAACCACAGAAGCTCACCTCCCCAAATTCCCCATCTGAACACACATATGTTTCCTTTTTCTCTACTCTTGGTTGGAGCTAAGAGAAGGGGAAGTGGCCAAAGAGGAAAGAGCAAAAGGATTCCCTGCACTGCCTCCAACAGACCCCTTTGGAAGCCATGGTCACAAAATCCCATGTTTGCTAAAAGATCTTGCCGTGTTAGTGAAAACTAGATTCTGCACAGATTTCTGTAGGCTGGTAGATCTGAATTCACATCATTGACAGATCACTGTTCAAGGAGACAAGCTTCTCTTTCAACACCCCCTTGCCCACAAACTGTTCACGGCGTGAGGATAACGGGGGTACGCCACAAGTCCTGGAATCTGGAAGGTACGTTAACATAGCTAATCGATGAGTTATTGATCACAGCCAAGTTATCGATCACAGTCTTACCCGAGAACGACTGCCAAGCACCCTTGAACTAAGCTTTTGTTGGCAATTTTTCTCCATTCTGACTCCTAGGCCTCTCTCTTGGCATTTTCTCATTTTACTTTGCATGGAAGTTGTCTTTGTGTTAATTTTATGTCCCCTAGCAGACTATGAAGACCGTGAGGGCAGGGACAGTCCCAGCAAGGTGACAATAACCCTGGGCTGACTGGTGATAGGATGTGACTTACAGCCCAGTGGAAAGTAAGAGAATAAAGGTGGTGTTTTATGGCTTCTTTGATAACTGCACCAAGACACACACACACGCACGCGCACACACACACACACACACACACACACACACACACAATAAGCTGCACCCGACAGTTGCGCCCTTGCCGGTGGGAAATTCGGATGCCCTCACGAGAGCAGTGGCGCTCCGAAGTGGTGGCAGCTGGAGGCCGTGGGCTCTACAATGTGTCCCTGCTGGAGTTCGCTTGTCGGATTGATCCCACAGGTTGATTACACCCTTGCTACTGCTGCTGATGGTAGTTTTCCTGAAAATAAGATGCTGCAATTCACGGGCAGGAATAAATCGGCACAAATAAGCAGCAAACCTACTCATTCCTTTTTGCTTAGCTATGAATCTCTTTACAATGTACCTCCTGTTAGTTCTCTAAACCCCCAAGTACAGTGCGTGGCCTCAGGTGACATTTTACATTCCCACTGTTCGGTCTGGGTGTTAGACCACCGTTCAAACGGTAAGCGTTTTTAGATGGTCCCTTTTTTCAGCTCAACCCTGCTGCCTACAAATTCTGGTCATTTAAGTTAGTGCTTTTAGTTAACAAGTTATGAAAAAAGCCAGAGGGAATCAAAGACTCATAAGCTAATTGTGAGTCTGAAGAGGCACTGATGGAGGAGCAAAATAAAAGCTAATAGAGAAGGGTCCGAGGAGAGGCAGACAAGACCCTTCTCCAAAATTTAGAAAAGAAAAAACAAAATGAACGCCACCCCCCCCCAATATTAACCTCCTGTTTTCTACACTAACTTGGCCAGGGAGACCCAGAGGTGCCTGTCCCAAGCCCTGGGGCAGGTCTGCATTTCTAATTACATATATTTCCATGAACTGTCATTTCATGGTTTGCGGTTCAAGCAGTTTGGAAGCCAGCTGAGGGCCACATCAACCTTCCCATGACGTTCCTTTGTTCTAAACATTAAAGTATCATTATTAAGTCCTTGTAAACAGCACTTGTAATAGCTGTAGATCCCACAAAAACACCAGTAACCTCCTTACTAGCCATTATGCAGTTTCCGGGTTTTGTGATTATTATTTTTTTAAAGATTTTATTTATTTATTTGATAGAGAGAGAGAGATCACAAGCATGCAGAGAGGCAGGCAGAGGGAGAGGAGGAAGCAGGCTCCCCGCTGTGCAGAGAGCCTGATGCGGGGCTCCATCCCAGGACCCTGAGATCATGACCTGAGCCAAAGGCAGAGGCTTAACCCAGGCGCCCAAGGTGCCCAAGAGACACCCAGGCGCCCAAGGGTTTTGTGATTATTATTAACGATTTCATGAGACCATCTCTTAACAGTCTGCTGTTGCTTCTATTATGTAGCTGACAATAAATGAAATCCCTGGGTCAAAAGTGATGAATATTTACAAGCTTACTGAGCCAAATGGCTTTTGAAATAGGTTCTATCCACATTCCAGTGCAAGGCAGAATTCCCATTCACTGAATCCTAAATAGCAACCGATATGCTCATTTTAAAACTAATTGCTTTCTAAACTATGGGACAAACTAAAAGATCACTATTAATACAATCTGTATACTTCTGATAATGATATGCGATCAATTTTCATGTCAGTTAACCACTTACATCTCCTATATTATACTCATTTTTTTTCTTAATCCTAAAAGATATGCTGGTTTCTGCAAAAAGGAGTAAAATAAAGCACTAAATTTTACTTCATTTCACTGTGTACTCCTGCATAAATAACTCCCAGAGGAACTAAAGGAACCAGAGTAGAGACACAATTCCTAATTACTTGTAGATTTCTTTTCACATTTTTGTATGAGGTATCAGTTATCTTTAAAAGTATTGCAAGTGATGCATTATATCACTTGTGTGCCTGGTAGAAACAATTTCCTTCTTCTTTGAAGGCACAGGTCAGAATATTCTTTCTGAAGAAATGCATCCATGTATGATTTGGGAGCTGAGAGAGGTTAAAACACGTGAAGTCACTTGGACAGTACAAAATTTCTGCAGCCATAAATATGAGCACAGAAGAAGCAGTGAAAACGGTACTAGTTCAGTCAGTTTGATATGAAGGTGCAACATGAAAACATGTAAAAATATGCATCTCTGCACTCAGCACTATTTTACTGTGGGAAGCCAACAAAAGGAAAGATAAGTCAACATCACCTACTTATCATTGGTTTCATTCAAGTGTTGTTTCTAGAAGAAACCTGGGGATATTTTTGAAAATTCTTTGTTTTTTGACTGAGAATTCTTTTTTTTATTCTTTGCCCCAGGGGTACAGGTCTGTGAATCATCAGGCTTACACCTTTCACAGCACTCACCATAGCACAAACCCTCCCCAATGTCCATAACCCAGCCACCCTATCCTTACCCTCCCACTCCCTTGATTGAGAATTCTTATTAAAATTGTTAATAGTGGGGTGCTTGGGTGCCTCAGTTGGTTAAGCGTCTGACTATTGATTTCAGCTCTGGTCAAGATCTGAGAAAGAGTCCCACATCGGGCTCCATGTTCAACGTGGAGTCTGCTTCCGATTCTCTCTTCCCCTCTCCCTCTGCCCCTTCTCCTGCTCACACTCAGTCTCTAAATAAATAAAATCTTAAAAAAATTAATAGCATATACATTTTTATTTATGTCTAGACACAAAAGAAAAGGATACCATAATTCTTTTTTAAAATGTTTCCAATTAGGGATGCCTAGGTTGGCTCAGTCAGTTGAGACTCTGCCTTTAGCTCAGGTCATGCTCCCAGGGACCTAGGATCAAGCCCCACATCAGGCTCCCTGATCCACAGAGAGTCTGCTTCTCCCTTTCTCTCTCCTCCTGCCTGTCCCCCTGCTCATGCTTGCATGTTCTCTCTATAATAAATAAATAAAATCTTCAGGAAAAAAAAATGTTTTCAATTAATATTTATTTCCACATATGAGAAGTTTGCTTTGGATAAAAGTCATCATTTTCTATTCTGATGAGCTTTTATATATTCTATATAAAATGACCTTGGTGAAGAGCCTCCAGTGGACCAAAGGTAGCTCAACTCTATGAGTCTTACAGGAGTCTGCACTTGGCCCAATCTCCCTGCTTCTCCTCATTCCCTGTGCCCAAACTCTTTCCCATCCTCCTAACACTTAACTTGGGTCAAGTAATCAGTGCCTTGGGAATGCACAAGGACACAATGAAAATACCACTCTGCTCAACAACAACAGATTATTGAAGGCTTTTCCCTACAACTTTAAAATGGGTAAATAAAAAGGCAGTTGGAAATGGAGTCAATACCTTTCCAAAAGGGCTATGTATAATTTGCAGAAAAAGAAAGGTGTAGTTTAAATTTTATCATCAAAGATCACATTTGCTCAAAAATCGGACTGCAGAGTGTTTCTGATCATACACTGGACAAACTCTCACCTGCTGGTACTGACCTCACTGAATCATCAGGAACATATGGTGACAAACACGTATCTAATGTATTACTGGACTAATACCGAGAGACTGTACAAGGTAAACCATGCTATTTACCAGGGCCTTAGGGGAACGGAACTCTACCGTGTGTTCAAATCAGTATGACTTTATATGTGCTTTGCAGAAATTATATTCCAAAAATAATGTCTTTATATTATCTCAGAAAAAAACAAAACACATGTCTGAATATAGAAAACCATGCATTTTTCCCACTGGAAAGTAGATGCAGAATGAGAATATCCCAGTAGTAACAGAAACAAAGCCATAAAACAGAATCAGGATAGATACAATCCATGAGGTATCTGTTGATAACATTGTATCTGCTCTCTTTATCTCTGCAGATTAAAGAATGGATATTTTGAAATTACTACTTTTGGTTCTGGGGGAAATTCGTGAAGAAACACTTAAAAATCAATGAAATGGGGCGGCTGGGTGGCTCAGCGGGTTAAAGCCGCTGCCTTCGGCTCAGGTCATGACCCCAGGGTCCTGGGATCGAGGCCCACATCGGGCTCTCTGCTCAGCAGGGAGCCTGCTTCCTCCTCTCTCCTCTCTCTCTGCTTGCCTCTCTGCCTACTTGTGATCTCTCTCTCTGTGTCAAATGAATAAATAAAATCTTTAAAAAAAATCAATGAAATGTCATTTATACTGAATTTCTTGAAATTACATAGCATCTGTCATTGTATTATTAATCACTATTCATCCTTCAGATTCATGAAGTATAATAAAATTAATACCTATAATTATAAAGCTAAAAATGTTTGCATATTAGTTTCACCTACCTTACCGTAAATCAAATGATTAGTAACCTAGACAACTCTCAGATATTAGTGAATGTACTCACTTTGTCCACATGATCATTTTATAAATAGGCAACATTTTGCATGCATCACTAGTCCAAGAAAGGTTTGCCAACCGGGCAGAATGCTCTGTTAGTTCCTGCCAGTTTTCTTGGGGACCAGAAAAGTAAGATTACAGTGTATGTATGAATGAGCGAGGGATAATATGTATGCTTTGAAATGTAAACAAAAGAAGGTAAACTATTTGTGTAGATTAAAGTGGGGGGGTGCACATGAAGGTGGTGGCAACATCTTCAGATATTGTTAAATTTAAGAACTAGAATGGCAGTGACCATTATATTCATTCATTCATTCATTCATTCAGTATACATTAACGTGTTCCTACTATATGCTAGGCATAACGTTGATTCCCTTAAGCACCATTTTGTTAGTTATAAAGAAACAAGATCAAATCAATATTAAGATAATTCCTTCACGCCAATATGTGTAGACTCATCAATGGCATATCCGACATACAATTACCATACCTATTCTTTACATCAGGTTATGGTGCTAACTGGATAGTGAAGTCCATCAACTCTTATGACTTTCTTGGTGTGTTGGTATCCCATATGGCAAACGTGGTTAGACTACTCCCTACCACTTCACAGGGAATCCTAACTACATAGTAATTCTACATTGGAAAATAATTTAACCTCTCCTAGCAGATGTATTTGCAAAAATATAAACTGACCAAGGATATAATCAATTTGTTTTTAATTTAATTATTGTTTTGTGGGTAAAGTTATGAAAAAGGATAAATGCTTTCATCATTAATAAGAAACAGCTATTGAGCACCTGCTTAACTGCCTTTATACAGTCTTTCTGAAAGGCAATCTTACTGAATCCCTATACCTAAAACCATTACGTAATAATTGAAGAAAATGCTTGAAGTAAATAAGGCAGGAATTTTTTTTTTAAGTGTGAAAAGACAGCCATTTATAATCATGCCCACTGGCAGGCATCTCAATCCTGAAGCCATACTAACTGGATTTAAAAAAATTCTCTTGGTGTAGTTTTTGCTTCTTGAACTTAGCACAGACACACAAAATTTTGCTTACAGGTGTCCCTTACTTAGTGTGTACAGAAGTCCCCCTTTGTTTATTTCCTTCCTTCTTTCCTCTCTCACCGTGTGTGAGCTTCACATGGGTGGCACAGATTTAATTCCCTCTTCTCCGTGGCTACAGCCACAAGCCCCAGAGCACAGGGCCTGGCATCTGACACCAGGTAGATTGGTTTTAAATGAAGGAGCAGATGAGTGAATGGCACCAGGTGAAGAATTATGGACACCCCTGAGAATACAGAGATAAAGCCGCAAAACTGTGCCCTGGAGGCATGCTGCAGACACTCTCAATCCTACCCACACGCGTTTCCCCGGACACACGCATTTCCTGGCACACACATTTCCCGGGCACACCGCACGGTGCCGTCCCTGACTGCTGCCTCTGGCTTGCTGGCTCAGACTGCACAGACCCCGTGGGTTGGGTTAGGGAGGTAAGTTTACCTGGGTGTCGCCCTCAACCAGTGCCAAAGGGAACTTAGCATACAAAGAACCCAGTTTCTTCCTCCCTGGCAGGAGCACACAAAAAGTCACAGATTTCCAGAGGACTAAATCTCAGATTCTCAGAGCATCAACCTGCTCCTTAACACACATCCTTCCCTCCCCTCTTACACCTCCCATTCCCCCATAAGGGGATCAAGTCCAAAATAAGTTGCTTGCACTCAAATCCTTGTTTCGGCCTTAACTCCTGGGACAAAGTGCTTATATTCTGGTAGGAAAAGGCACACGTAAATCACTCAGGTATGATACTAACAGTGATAGGGGCTGTAACGGAAGTGCAGATCAAGTACTAGGGAAGCTCACAGGAGGGCCTGGGCCTGAAGCATCAGTTGAGATGAGAAGGCATTTAAAGAAAAAAGAAACCATGGATTATATCCCAAATCCATCACTACAGGTTAAAGTTCATCGGGTTAAGCCATGAGTGATGGTTAGGATATAGACATGAAGAAATTGAGGATACTCCTAACCAAGTGAAAGGGACGAGAAACACATGGGCGCCATAGGGCAGATTTGCACGGAGAACACGGTGTTTCTGTTTGTAGGGCTGTGGGCTGTGTGAACGGGGTTAGGGGGAAGATGGTTGGAAACAGGACTCAGACACTAGACACAGAGCATACTGTGTATGTGACCGAGAACTGTGACGATTTTGTGGAGGCGACGGGAAGCCTGAATGATTTTTTAAAAAGGTAAGTGACATGATCTGCATGTGCCTTAGGAAAATTGATCCTTCAATTGTGAAAAGTAGATTAGCCCCGGGAAAGAAAGCTGTGAAACCCTTGTAGGAGGCTAGCCCAGTAGTCTAGGTAGCAAATAATGATGCCCAGGGTTAAGGTTACAACAGAGAGAATGGAAAAGACAAGACAGCTGTGCGTGTATTGGAAGCAGCCTGGTCGGCTGTAAGGCAAGGACATGACTGTGAGAAGGAAGCACAGGAAGTAAGCAGACAGAGAAGGCTTTGACTCAGACAGACTTGGGTTTAATCCAACGTGAGATCTTGCAGGCTCTTTTAGTCCTCTGAGATTTGAACATTTTCATTTGCGAAAAAGGAAAGAAGACATACCCCATAGGTTTGTGAGGCTGCAAACAGATAATGCATTTAACAGTCGAGAACGGGGTCTGGAGAATATTAAGCACGTGATTAATTAAGGATAGTTACTGTCACTGTTGTTAAAACATAGAGAAGTACTCAAAGTCCCCCCCCAAAAAAGTCTTAAAAAAATTGATATCCCCAAGGCCAAAACTTAGCCAAAGATACTAACACCTCAAAATAAAGAATTCACCAATCAGAAGAAAGGTGCCGTTTATCAGCCTGGAACTAATGATTAAAGAAAGCGGGGCGAAAGTCAGGAGCATGCCAGTAGCCCAGTTCAGCACACTGGTCTTTGTGAATCATGCAATTCATGCTTCTTCCTCTGCTTCCATGATCTCGAAACAACCCTGAGATCGTGCTTCGGTTTCACTCCTTGGTCTGCCTACAAGAACACAAAATGCTGGCTATCCCAACTTGAGAAATCTGCTTTCTGGGAAAGCGGTATTTTTATTGAAGTTCGATAAATTCCCATTTGAAATCCATGCATATTCTCCTATGACATGGTTTAGCATGAGGATACCCTCAATGCCAAGACACATTCAAGTTTCTACGAGTACAAACCCTCCGACTGCACTCTGGGCTGTGAAGAATTTAGCGGAAAGGATGTGTGTGTACATTTCATCTCTCTCACGGTGCTTGGCACACGGAAGCCCTTGACACTCCTGAATGAATGATTCAACTGTACGGCTTTTCATTCTCCTGCATTAATATTCATAACCATCTCATCAGCCATGAGTGGGCTGGAGCCGTGATGAACATCAGCAGAAATCTCTTAACAAACATGATACGATGGCCGCCTGGGTGGCCCAGTGGCTTAAGCCTCTGCCTTTGACTCAGGTCATGATCTCAGGGTCCTGGGATCAAGCCCCACATCGGGCTCCCTGCTCAGCGGGGAGCCTGCTTCCTCCTCTCTCTCTGCCTGCCTCTCTGCCTACTTGTGATCTCTCTCTCTCTGTCAAATAAATAAATAAAATCTTTAAAAAAAATTTAAAAAAAAACCAACATGATACGATGGATATTCCAATCTATCGTGGCAAGTTCCGCAGCCGGAAGAGTCAAAGTTGGGTTTCCCTGCTGCTAGAACTCAAGTCACAGAAAAACAACATAACCCATGGTTTTATTGTTTTCTTATAACTAGGCAAGGTTTTCTTCCTCCTGATAGAAAGCTAGGCAGAGCAAGACTGAAGGCAGGGAGTCTGCCGACACAGTGGGAAGCAGCAGCAAGGAGAAGTCGGCTGACACCTGGGTCACAGCAGAGCCGGGGAGACAAAGCACAGATGCTTGCTAGCAGTCAGTTTCCATCAACGCTCATGAGACTGGTGCATGAGATCACAGAGTCTCTGAAAGTCCTAACATCTTCCCTGAGTTCCTATCCCTCCTTAGCCAACCCAGCTCTGACCTGGCTTCTCACTCCTTTTTATTTCATAATGGGATTCACAGGGAGAAAATTTTTTTTAAAAAAATTGTAAAATATTTATCATGATCTACGTTATTTTTTTTCTGATTAAAAAAAACACCCTCAAATCAGGGTATCCCTGTTCTTGAACATCGTGCTAATATTTATTATTTATTGTAGCCAGTGAGTCAGGCAATAACTCAGATCCTGGGCTCACCTCAGGCTGTTTAATAAATATTGATGACTCAATCTGTGTCTAAAGGAAATAGATATTCTGTTGGGGGGAAAATGAGGTTTCCTCTGAAGACATTACATGAAAACATTCCATTACAGCCTCAATTATTCACGGTTTAGCACTTTGTTTTAGCATAGACTTTTGAGATCGATTGTTCTTTAATTCATCTACAACAGTCCTTAGTGGTTACTCTCTATTTACCTCGGGATGTTGCCGTCAGAAAGTCTGTGTTCTACACAGTTATTTTCTACATCTTTGCAGGAGATGCACGAAAATTCTGAAACTTCTCAAGATATAATTGGAAAGGGACACTACCGCGGCTTCTACTTTCTTTCTAACATTTGTGAACATGTACACCATTACCCGAACTCAAAGGCACAATATTTCACCTTCACAGAAAATTGGCAGTGAAATTACAAAATTGCCTAAAAACATATAACGCCGGGTTGTGTTCGGTAACCTAGGAAGCTCGGGAGCTCCATCACTGGTCCTCTGTTCCAGGTCCGCGAGAACATCTAAAGCCACAGAGTCAAGCCGCAGCACACAGCCCGGGAGGGAACTAAGATGATAGGGATGGGGCCTCCTGACACACCTGTGCCGTTGGCCCCCGATCTGACACACCTGTGCCGTTTGTCCCCAATCTGACACACCTGTGCCGTTGGTCCCCAATCTGACACACCTGTGCCGTTGGCCCCCAATCTGACTCACCTGTGCCGTTGGCCCCCAATCTGACACACCTGTGCCGTTAGCCCCAATCTGACACACCTGTGCCATTTGTCCCCAATCTGACACACCTGTGCCATTTGTCCCCAATCTGACAAACCTGTGCCATTTGTCCCCAATCTGACACACCTGTGCCGTTGGCCCCCAATCTGACACATCTGTGCCGTTGGCCCCCAATCTGACACACCTGTGCCATTTGTCCCCAATCTGACACACCTGTGCCGTTAGTCCCCAATCTGACACACCTGTGCCGTTGGCCCCAATCTGACACATCTGTGCCGTTTGTCCCCAATCTGACACACCTGTGCCATTAGCCCCAATCTGACACACCTGTGCCATTTGTCCCCAATCTGACACACCTGTGCCGTTAGCCCCCAATCTGACACACCTGTGCCGTTAGCCCCCAAGGCACCACTACCTGGGATTTGTAAAGACATTTCCAGAGCTGCCAGGGACAGAACCAGGGCCAACAACATGGTAGAGAGCCTTGTCCCAAAGTCATCGCTGTCACCCAACCCACGCAACACAAAACAGAGAGGATTTGGCTTTTTTTTCCATTCGCATTTTCCTGATCCCATCCCTCCCGCTCTGTCTCCCAGTTACTGGACTCCCTTCTGTCCTTCATCTGACTCACTCCCTTCTACCCCTGCCCTCATTCTGGCTCTCTATCCGGACAAAGTCTTGCCTCGCGCAAAAAGACTACTTCCTTCCCTATTGCTCCCATACTGCATAAAACTATGATTTTGGTAAAAATACAGTCTTAGATCATTTTACTATGTTCCAGGCACTGTACCAAGTACTTCCCATATATTAATTTATGGAATACTCCCAATAACTCTATAAAATCAGTACTATTATTATCTCTATCTGCAGTTCGGAAAATAGGTAGAAAAAGGATATTCATTTTCCCAGTCTTCAGTAAGTAAAGAACACAGGATTTGAGACTGGACAGTGGGACTTGGGAGCCCATACTCCTCCACTAACCCTACCACCCCACTGTGTCATTGTGTAATATGAATTCTTCAAAATGTATTTAGATTTGTTGAGATCTACTTTATCCATGGTTAACAGATGATTTTAAAAAACAAATGCACAATATAAAATTTAAAAGTGTTTATATATGGGGCACCTGGATGGCACAGTCAGTTGAGTGTCCAGCTCTTGGTTTCAGCTCAGGTCATGATCTCCAGGTCGTGAGATGGAGCCCCAAGTGAGGGGTTCAGCAGGGAGTCTGTTTGAGATTCTTTCTCCCTCTCCTTCTCCCTCTGTCCCTCCTGCTCTCTCTCTCTCTCTCTCTCTCTCAAGTAAATGATTAAATCTTGTTTTAAAAAGTGTTTATATATATGGGGTGCCTGGGTGGCTCAGTCATTAGGCATCTGCCTTCAGCTCGGGTCATGATCCCGGGGCCCTGAGATCGAGCCCCGCATGGGGCTCCCTGCTCTGGGGGGAGCCTGCTTCTCCCTCTCCCACTTCCCCTGCTTCTGTTCCCTCTCTCTCTGTATCTCTCTTTGTCAAATAAATAAATAAATAAAATTTTTAAGTGTTTATATATATACACTGTAGTTTTATGTACAGTTTTTAATAAATCATATTTGGTATTCAGACCTTCTTGATTTTTGCTTCTTTTCCATTTTCTTGACCTATCAGTAACTGAGAGACATATTGAAATCTCCCATTACGACAGTAAAGTTCTATAGTTCTACCAATTTTACTCTGTCACTACTTAAGGCTTTTTTTTGTTAATTGTACCCAATTCTAAATTAATAAATATATCTGTCTGGGGAATTACAGTGAACTCAGATGGGAAGAAGAAAATCAATTAAACTGATTTGTACTTGAGTGTGAAGGAATCCCCAAACTTTCCAAGGCCATTCGCATTTTGAATCAAATGATTAAATAACCTTTTTAATTAAAAATCTAAATAAATCTTTTACTTGTGAATCTTTTTGAAAGTTATCAATGGAAATATTTCCACACAGCCTAGTTTCCCAAACTGCTTGAATCTCACCAGGACTTTGATCCCAAAGAAAGCCGACTTCAGTGCTCACAAAACTTGTCTCCATCCAAACCAATACTTCTCCAAATTCTATCCACTTTAATCCATTCTACTGACAGATAAACATTCCTACAGTTCTATCATTAACTGTATTTTTTCACTATCCATTGAATAAAATAGGTGTCATGACAGTTAAAACCTTTACAACTTGACTTCAATTTCCATCTTGAGCCCTGATCGCTTACATTTACCTTATGTTATAATCAAAGCATTATTTGCTGTACCCTGATCATGATTTACATTTTCTTCCTTATGTCCACATGGTTTTTTCTGTTTGTAAGACATTCTGTTCCATCTCTACCTGTAAATATCTGCCATCCTGTGCAGCTCATTTCAAATGCTTATTTTGTGAAGATCAAGCCTTTCACCAGATGGGATCTTTCTCCTAATCTACTGAAACCAGAGTTCTCTTCCAGCTATTAGGAAATGAACATCCATCCTTTGGCTTTTGTTAATTGTACATTTGTTTTACCTCACTCTGCCCTATTCTACTCTATGAATTCTGAGTGCAAAGACTATTTTACTTATTTCTTCATTTCCCCAAATACCTAGCTCGATAAATATTTTTTCAACAGGCTCATACTTTTACAAGGTGGCCAAACTCTGGTGTAAATCTAATACATGGAATGCAGTGAAGAGTCCCATATGCCCACATTCTCTAATCCACACTCATCGTGTCTTTCACTTTTGTTCAATACTGATAACTAAAACTATGTCATATAACAGTCTTCTGGAAGATTAACCCTTAAGGAAGGAGTAAAGTTTCTTCAAGAGAGTTCTGGACATTTTTAAAATCAAATAACTCACTGTTAAAATGTATATATGACTCTCTACTGAGATTGTAAAAAGTTGAAGTTAAAAAAACTTGAAGGTAAAATATTTAATTCTAAATTTAATTATTTCTGATCTGTTTCCTGCATGCAATCAGCAGCACATTTCACAGGATTTTGTCTCACCAAATACTGTCCCTGTTCTGATTACTAATCTGGAGCATCTTAAGTCAACCAGTTATCAATTGAAAGATCTCAGGTTATTTTTGTAAGTGACGCTTTCAATTCTAACAAAATGACAAAGTTGAATCTCGACTATAGTATTATTTTTTTAAAGATTTATTTATTTATTTGACACAGGGAGAGATCAGATCACAAGTAGACAGTAGACGGAGAGGCAGGCAGAGAGAGGAGGAAGCAGGCTCCTCGCTGAGCAGGGAGACTGATGCGGGCCTCGATCCCAGGACCCTGAGATCATGTCCTAAGCCGAAGGCAGAGGCTTTAACACACTGAGCCACCCAGGCGCCCTCAACTATAGTATTTTTTTAAAGACTTATTTTGTATTTGAGAGAGAGAGTGCAGAGGTGGGGGAGGGGGAGAAGAAAAGAGAGTCCCAAACAGACTTGAGCATGGAGCCTGACACAGGGCTCAATACCATGGCCCTGATATCATGACCTGAGCCAAGAGTCGGACACCCAACTAACTGAGCCAACCAGGTGCCCCTCAACTACAGTAATTTAATCACTCTTTTCCATGGGATGGTAAAAAATACTCCCAAATTCCCCATTTCTTATCAGGTAGCAAATGGGATGTTATGTGTTAAATCGCTCTGAAAAAAGTACAAAGTACAAGAAAATGAGAAGCATGTAAATTCTATGAAGTACTAGTCCATCTATTTTCTCAGTAGGTAATTCTATATTCTTTACTAAGTTGAAGTATGTAAAAATATTTCTATTGTAGTTTGCAGTTCATAAGACACAAACTCAGCATTATTTTACATGTATTATGTACAAATGGTTGCTTTGCAGTTGTGCATAAGATATCCTATTTAGCATAAGAAACAGAATGGAAATCTCAAAATAATAAATGAACAAGTCTGTATGCTAACCAGCATTGGCTTTTTTTTTTTTGCTAAATATACTGCATTCATTCACTGATACAATTATTCTCTGTGAGTTCAGATTATTAAATTTCATGTGTTTCTATTTCTGCCGAAACCCCAGTGTTGACAGCAGTTTCTTGAACAATGTAAACTCAATAAATGTTTGTTAACTGACCTGAGAATTAATTAATACTCATTAGTCAGGAATAATTTTTGAATCAGAAGCATTGAATACCCTCTGGTATTTAACTTAATGCCTTGAATATTTCATTGAAGCTAGTAATAAAAATTAGAAATGTTTAGCATAGGAAGCTCTATGTGCTAAGTCCTGGGGTAGGGAATCTCACACACATTCTTCGATTTACTCATGCTATTTGTTCTTTTACCTGCCAGGGATGAGTCTGAGGATGAGGGAAAGAATAAGAGAAGGAAAGTGAGGAATCTAACGTCAACCAGCTGAAAAAGGCCATTTAGCTGCAGGGGGGAGTATCAGTATAAAATAGACATGTCAGGTCCATGGGGACATTACATCACAAATGACATGAGAGTAGAAGATGAGCAACAAAATGAGTAGCATCACCGTTACTATACTCCCCAATAGCTGATCATCTTTTTGTCTGTTTGTTTTCTGAAGATTTTTTTTATTTATTTGGGGGAGGAGGGGCAGAGAGAGAGAGAGAGAATCTCAAGCAGACTCCCTGCTGAGCAGGGAGCCTGACAGGTGGCTCAGTCTCATGACCCGGAGACCATGACCTGAGGGGAAATCAAGAGTCAGATGCTTAACCAACTGAGCCACCCAGGGGCCCCTGATCATCTGACCCACATGGAGAATATGTGATTCTCCATGGAAATCAACTGGGGAGCTACCTCAGGGTTTAATGTTTAGATATATATGGCATATGGCCTATTAAAACCCTAAGAAATCTTATTAACATTGCCAAAAACTTATCTTGGGAAATCTGCAATATAAGTGATTTTCTCTTGAACGAATCTGTAACGATAGAGGAAATTTTAAGTTTTGTGGGGATTTGCTGCCAAGTTCACCTGTACGGAGGGAACGACCAGAGTCCCCACCATCTGAAGCACCAGAGCACTAGAAATACGGTGCAAATACATAATAGAAATACACATAATAGAAATACAGTGCAAACCACATAGGTAATTTTAACTGTTCCTGTAGCCACATTAAAAAAAGTGAAAAGGGACAGGTGAAACTAACTTTAATAGTATATTTTATTTCATATAATGTATCCAAAATCTTATCATTCAGCATGTAATCAAAATAAAAATTTTCCCTGATGGGGCACCTGGGGGGCTCAGTCATTGAGCGTCTGCCTTTGGCTCAGGTCATGATCCCAGGGTCCTGGGATAGAGCCCCACATCGGGGGGGGGGGTCCTTGCTCAGCAGGGAGCCTGCTTCTCCCTCTCCCACTCCAGCTGCTTGTGTTCCCTCTCTCGCTGTGTCTCTATCAAATAAATGAAAATCTTTTAAAAAATGTTTTTTTCCCTTGAGATAGTCTACTTTCTCATTTTATACCTTACCTTTGAAATCCTATGCTTTACATTTGCAGCATATCTTACTCATAGGCTACAATGTCAAGGTCAAATACAGCCCTAGCAAAACAAGAAAGGTAGGCTTAATGTAAATCTATTTTACACTGCATACCTAATTTAAATCAATAATTTATTTTAAATTAATCGAAATGAAATAAAATTGTAAAAGCGCATGCCCTCAATCTTACTTAACACCCTTGCAAGGGCTCGAGAGCCACATGTGGCCAAGGACTGCCACGCGGGAGAGCATGTCTAGAGGCTCCGTGTATTATCTGCAGGGAAACAGCCAGCCCACAGCAAGAAGACCATCTACTGGGACTAGAATATGCAGCAAGAACTCCAAGCTGCCCCCCACAGGCAGGTCTGTCTGGTTCCTGCACAAAGAAACCATGGGCAATGGAATTTCTCAAGGAAGGGAGCCAAGATGACTTAACTCATGTGTAACTCATACTAAACTGAACCAGATCACATTTTTTTAAAGTTCCCTCATAAGCTATAATCCATTTAAGCTTTTTATGTCTGGACGTGTTTTAGAATGAAATGGATAACATGAATTCCTACTTTTATGTTTAAAAAAGGCAGAAAAAAGGAAATAAAAGTTAGTCTTTGGGACAAATCCCAAGCCACCACAATGTCACTGCAGATCTCTTTAACATCAAAAACAAAACAAAACGAAGAAAAGCAATAAGCAAACAAAAATTCACAAACAGTGATGTTACAGTGATAAGTAACAATACTTTTAAGTAGATATTCGCTTTCCACTAAAATAAAAATTATACTGTATTACTTAATTGGACAATTCTAGTAGAGAATCAAAGCTTCTACGTGATATTTTCTTAAATGTGACTATGGAAGTCCTTTACACTAAAATGTCATAAAGTAAATATTTAAAATTAGACAATAAACTTCTATAAGGAAAATTTATTTTCTTTAGAAGCATAAAAATTGCTAAATTTGAAATAACTGATTTTAAAATCTATTCTATACATAATAGAAGACAAAAAAAAATCAATGGAGAAAGCCTGCTTTAAAGGCTGCAACCTAGAGTACACAAGTGCAAATCTGAGGGTTGGCAACCATAATTTGGAAGCCGCTCGACTGAGTGATGAAACAGAGCAGAAACTGATTAATCTCTGTGAGTTACAGTTCTGAGCGAACGTGTTATTGAGCATTCTAAAGTGGCAACTTCATTTCCTCTAGGGCAAAGCACACTTGGAAAGGAAAGCTGCTTTACCATAAAATAATCTATTTTGTAGGCTTAGGAGGTTTTAGCGGGATGACATGACTTAACCTTTCTGGAGTGGGTAAATTATTGTAAGACTCATAGCAAAACAGCAGAGTATGTTCCAATAATATTTCACATTGCTTTGCCCAAGGTAGAGGTAAAAGAGAAGTCACATTTGTATTCTTATGGAAGCCTTCTTTCAGGTTAAAGATAATGAGAAAGTGACCTTGAAGAACAGCTCTGTTTTGTAAAGAGTTGGAGAACATTATTTAGATTAAAAAAGTAACAGCTACATGGTGCCAAACAACTGGTCTTTGTATTAACTACAAAGAACTAACTGGCTTGATTATTTTATTTTAAAAACATCTATTTATTTATCAATTACAAGATTAGCTCAGGTTATCTTATACGTGCACAGTTTATTGAATAAATAATTAAAAAGTAGCAATTGTTCTTTAAAACAGACCTACTTAATTTTAATAGAACTTTCTACTGTATATATAGCCTGCTCAATGGTATTGAATGAGCACAAATGCAAGTCCTATTAAGGTACTACCTTGTAAAATAGTTATGTTTCAAATGCTAAATCATGATGAGGAATGCACTGCAGAAATTCATAGGTATTATACTCTGTGAAGTGGTTGCCCACCTTAAAACTTACTCAGCGCTCTATTATTGACTATCAACACATTATACATCTTTATATACATTTATATTTATAATTTAAATTAACCTCAAATGAAATTCATGTAAGCAAGGCACACAGAACTTCTGCATGCATAACAAAAATATGAATTTTAAATTTTGCAAAATATATTCATTTTGATTATTTTATCAGTGTCAATTTTTGAAAAACAGTATTATATGTAAGAAAGACTTACTAACTACTGCATGATACACAATGAAACAAAAATACTAAATGACTTTAATTTAGTAATCAATGGCTTGTCAGACGTTTTAACTACGTATCCAATGTTATAGTCATTACACGAATCATACAACACTTTTTTCTTCTACATTTGAGCGTCTATCTATAAATCTCTTAATTATCTTGCACCATTGTATTAGCCAACATTTAGACTTTGGCTGTAACATAAGCACTACGGTTTAATAAGAGGAAAGCAGATTTTATGAGGTTCATAGTTGCTTTTTAAAGTCAATTCGTTTATGTTCTAAATCTTTCCAAAGAGATTTCAGACTCTTAACAGTTTGTTCATAGCCAACTTATCACCTTTTGGATAAATGGTCCACCCAAGGACAAATTTCTTCTGAAATACTCCTTCTAGCCCTGGGTCTGTCTGTGGCCATCTGCCTTTTGGATGTTTGTCTTCTTATCTAAGGCCTTCCCTAGGATCCTGAAATGTTTCTAACTTCTTGAAGTCATTATTTTTCTAAGGCTTTATAGCCATTTTTCCTCTTTTAAAATGGCTTCTGCTTACAGGTTACCAATGAACTTTGTCTCCTGATTCTTTCCGACCCCAAATTAGTTGTTGAGGTCCTTGGCAGCAAAATAATAAATCTTCTTTCTTGTTATTGTTTTAATTTAAACTTGTTTGATCATGACAAAAACAACAGAGACATTTCTTGAAAATGTTGAACAGATGACGAAGAAATACAAAGCTATGTTTGCCAAAACTTGAAAAATTCATGCATTTATGGTCAGTTGAGCTTCAACAAAAGTGCCAAGAACATATAAGGAGGAAAGGGTAGTCTCTTCACTAAGTGGTGCTGGGAAAACAAGTTTCCCACACACAGATGAATGAAATTAGATCCTTAACTCACACAAATCAATTCACAGTGGATTAAAGTCTTTTTTTTTTTTTTAAAGATTTTATCCATTCCTTTGACACAGAGAGAGAGATCACCAGTCGGCAGAGAGAGAGAGAGGAGAGAGAAGGAAGCAGGCTCCCCGCCAAGCAGAGAGCCCGACATGGGCCTCGATCCCAGGACCCTGGGATCATGACCTGAGCCGAAGGCAGCGGCTTTAACCCACTGAGCCACCCAGGCGCCCTTAAAGTCTTAAATGTAAGACCTAAAACCATAAAACTTTTAGAAGAAAATTTAGGGGGAAAATTTCTTGACACTGGTCAGGGCAAGGACTTTTTGGATATGATTGCAAAAGCACAGTCAACAAAACAAAAACAGAGCAATGTTATTACATCAAACGTAAAACCTTCCACACGGTAAAGGAAAAACAGTGAAGAGGAAGTCTGCAAAATGGGAGAAAGTATTTGTAAACCGTACGTCTGATAAGGGGTTAATATCCAAACTATGTAAGGAGTTCAAACAACTCAATAAGGAAGAAAACAAATAACCTGATTTAAAAAACGATCAAAGGACCTGAATAGATATCTCTCAAGAGAAGACATACAAATGGCCACTAGATTCATGAAAAGGTGCTCAACATGAATGATTATCAGAAAAATACAAATCAGGGCGCCTGGGTGGCTCAGAGGGTTAAAGCCTCTGCCTTCGGCTCAGGTCATGATCCCAGAGTCCTGGGATCGAGGCCCATATCGGGCTCCCTGCTCAGCGGGGAGCCTGCTTTCTCCTCTCTCTCTGCCTGCCTCTCTGCCTACTTGTGATCTCTCTCTCGCTGTGTCAAATAAATAAATAAAATCTTTAAAAAAAAAAAAAGAAAAATACAAATCAAAACCGCAATGAGATATCATCTCATATCTCTTAGGACAGCTATTACAAAAAACACAAAAGATAAAAATGTTGGAGAAGACGTGAAGAGGGCGCCTGGGTGGCTCAGTGGATTAAAGCCTCTGCTTTCGGCTCAGGTCATGATCTCAGGGTCCTGGGATCGAGCCCCGCATCGGGCTCTCTGCTCAGCAGGGAGCCTGCTTCCCCCCTTCCCCCTCTGCCTGCCTCTCTGCCTCTTGTGATCTCTCTCCCTCTGTGAAATAAATAAATAAAATCTTTAAAAAATAATAATAAATTTATAAAAAAAAGAAGAGGTGAAGAAAACGGAACCCTGGTGCACTCTCGATGGGAATGCAGACTGGTCCAGCCATTATGGAAAGAAAACCTGATGGGGACTCCTCAAAAACTTAAAGGTAGAACTACCATATGATCCAAAATGTCCACTTCTGGGTATACATCCAAAGGAAACAAAATTAGTATCCCAAAGAAATATCTGCACTCCCATGTTCATTGCAGCATTATTCATAATAACGGGAATATGGAAACAACCTAAATGTCCATCGACAGATGAATGGATAAAGAAGATATACACACACAAAGGAATATTACTCATTCCTCAGAAAGAAGTAAATCTCGCCATTTGTAACAACATGCATGAACCTGGAAGACATGATGCTAAGTGAAATAAGTCAGACAGAGAAAGACAAATACTGTATCATCTCACTTATATTGGAATTTTAAAAAATGTCAAATTCATAGAAGCAGAGTGGAATCGTGGTTACAAAGGGCTGGGGTTGGGGGGGGAAATGAGAAGGTGTTGATCAAAGGGTACAAATTTGCAGTGGTGTGGGATAAATAAGATATCTAAAATACGGGCAAAATGACTATACTTAATACTGTACATTCATCACACACCAAAATATACTGACTGTGAAGAGATGTTGGTTAACTTAACGGTCATAATCATTTCACTATGTGTATTTATATCAAATCATCACATTGTACACCTTACATATATGGAATTTTTATTTTTAAAAACCTCCTCGAAAAAAAAAAGTTGAACAGATGATGAAGAAATACAACGCTGTGTTTGCCAAAACTTCAAACTGGCAGAATTTTTTAAAAGTACACAAAACTGATTCAATTTTTATTTATGTCAAGCAAAAGAGAAATGACATACTATCGATACATGGAATATGTTCTATGAGGAGTTTTATATAATTTTCCCGCTCAAATTTTTTTGACAGCCTGAAGACATTGTGAATACGTTATAGAGATCCATCACCGTTATTTTTAAAGTGTTCAACGGAACGCAACACTGTGGAAAAGGAACAGGATGTAGCCGAACGAAAATAAATGCAAAGTGTTGCCTTTAGGTTCAAAGACTTCACGGCATAAAGATGTGGAGGGGTGTTTCTGAGAGTCTGAGTGTGAGGTGAGCAAACACATGGATGAGGCCAAGAAGAGCTTCTGTGGCTGCTCAAGGTCAGGTCCACAAAGGAGAAGACAAGGCTGGCGAGTACAGTGTTCTTCCTCTTCTTCCTCTTCTTCTTTTTTTTTTAATATTTATTTATTTGAGAGAAAGAGTGTGTGTGTGTGTGTGTGTGTGTGTGTGTGTGTGTGTGTGTGTGTGTGTGCAGGAGCTGGGGCAAGAGCAGAGGGAGAGAGGGGATCCACAAGCAAACCCCCTGCTGAGTGCCGAGCCCCCGGGGGTTTGATTCCAGGACCTTGAGATCACCTGACCTGAGCTGAAGTCAAGAGTCAGCTGCTTAACCGATGGAGCCACCCAGGTGCTCCAGGTGTTCGGTTCTGATAGGACATTTTAACCAGAGATATTCACAAAATGGAGGTCACACAGAAGAGTGCTTTCGAAATGTCCGTCTGCTGATGATAAAGAAATTTTCTCTAATCCATGGAAAAATGTAAGAAACGTTAAGAACTATATTGTGCATAGTTCAACAACATAGGATAAAATTAAGTTGCTGTCAACATGGGCTGTTTCATTCTGAGATTATTTTCTTCCCACTTTTTAAGTGAGATTTATATTTTTATTTATGTAATGGAAGTGAAATTAGATACACGATAGTGATTTTTTTTTTAAATGCAATCACTTGACAAACCTTTGATCTGATTTGAATTTACTGGTCCATTAGATTCAAATGTCTGGGAACTTGTCCAAAAAGGGATACCAGAGTATTTAGAATTTTTATACCGATTTATACATAGAGTATACAATACACACGTCAGGTCTAAGGAGAAGAAAAGAATGGGCTCCCAATTTCTTAATTTGGGACTCAGGGATGAACAAGTAAGTCTCTGAATGGTTTTCCTCCGCTTTCCAATCAACTCAAGAAAAAAAGAGCTTTCTAAAGTTATCTTGCAAATTTCAGTGAAGAAACCTGTCATGAAATGAATTTAAGAAAAACAGGAATGGAAACCATAAAGGAGACCAGAAAAGACTTCTATCCTTTCTATGAAAGTGGGAGAAGATGTCTCTCAAAGATGTTTTCATTCCGAGACCACATGATTTTGTGGTTAACTATTTTAAGAAATGTCTTTGCACATTTGTCTTCCTTTTTTTTTAAGATTTTTATTTATTTGACAGAGAGACACAGCGAGAGTGGGAACACAAGCAGGGGGACTGGAAGAGGGAGAAGCAGGGTTCCCACTGATCAGGGAGCCCGATGTGGGGCTCGATCCCCGGATGCTGGGATCACGACAGAGCCAAAGGCAGATGCCTAACAACTGAGCCACCCAGGTGCCCCTGCACACTTGTCTTCTAAATTCATGGCAGCATTTTCATCTGCCAGTATTAACAAGAATAATTCCTTCATATACCTAAGCTCTTAGAAAGTCTAGAAGATGTGCATATTGTGGAGTAGTGGCCAGTGGAGCACTTGGTCTTTGATTTTTGATATTTTTTTAAAACATCTTCCAGTTTATTTTTCTGGGAGTTTATCATTTTCTCTCCATGGCTCATCATTATTGGTTTTCTTGTCTTTGTTCCTAGTGTGGCCTCCAGTTAAAATGCTCTTGCTTTCTTCTACCTATTGGAATGCCATGTATCTTTCAAAGTTCAATTAAATACCAGTTTATCAAAGAATGTCTTTTTGATTACCCTGTCCAAAAGTATTCAGGGGCTCTTTTGTTGCATTTAATACCAAAGTGATTTCTGTTCAATTTATTTTGTTACTAGATTATAAATGCCCAGACAGTAGGAATTGTTCTCTACTAATCTCTGTAAATTCCAAAGCTCCTATAATGAACTTAAGTTTATAGACAAAACTATGAGAGCTGCTCACAATTATTTTCAAGTATGCTTGAGTGCAGGTGCGTTGGCACACATATGTACATGGTTATGTAGGGGAAAAGTTACACTCTACTGAGACTTAGGACTAACACAAAATTGCAGCTGGTAGCATTCGTCAGGAAATAAAAGCGTGTGTAGGACAACCAGAAGCCCTGTTACTTAAAGAGCAATAAAAATCGGACCCAGGAAATTCACCTGGCCACTATTTTTATCTATATATAATTCTATAACAATACTACAGCTTTCTACAAAAAATATAGATGTGACAAGTAAGGAAAAAAGGGACATGACTGAGAAAAAAAACTAGCTTCAATACTATTTAGTCTTATTAAACACAGAGTGTCTAATGAAATATTGCTTTTCAAGTAACCAAAGACATTGTGTCTAGTGTTTCCTTATAATATTTCATCTGTGTTACCGCAGAGTAAAATCTGTATCTTCCAGGTGGAAGTTAGAAGACTCTGTGTGTGTGTGTGTGTGTGTGTGTGTGTGTGTGTGTGTGTGTGTGTGTGTAAAATGTTAAATTACTTTTCTGGGGGCTCTACATTCCCAAAAACAATGGCAATGTTTCAAAACTGAACACTAATTCACATCGAAGAAGAGTATATTTCATAGAGATGTAGAACAGTGCTCAAACTTTAATGTGCACAGAAAACATCAAGATAAAGCTTCTTATGAATTGCGACTTTGACATAATAGTTCAGAGCTGCACCTGAACTCTGCTCATTTTAAATTTTTATTTCAATTTCCTGATGTAAAAATTTCCTAGACAAAAACGTTTTATTTTTTACCAGTAAGCCAAGAATTCTCCCATGTTGCCTGGAATCAAACAGAATTTCCTAAATCATATTTGTTACATTAAGACCTTTAGAAATACCTTCAAAACAAGTGTATCGTGGCAATACTGTTTTTAGTAGCTCCTGTTTCCTGCCAAGATTGAGAAGGAGAAAGGCTGAGTTTAAAAAAAAGAGAGAGAGAGAGAAAAGAAAAGATGAAGAGTTGATGAGAAAACATCATTTGGTGAAAAAGAACTCTTAGAAAATATGAAACTAGTGTTTAAGATAAACCACTGCCTCTTCACCCATCATGAAGGTCCTGTAATTCACATCCTGTTAGCACTGAAAACCCGAAGCAGATGACACTCTTGACTTCCAGCAGTGGCATTGTGATGATTAATGTAGCGTTCTCTTTGATAAATTTTGCTGTAGTCATTTCAGTATGCACAGATTCTGGAAGATTCAGATGTAATCTGTACTTCTCAGAGACCTTGATCAATAAATCATCCTCAGAAACACTAAGGTCACAGGGACATACTGAATTACTACCAAGTGATTTAACTTCTATTTCACTTTTCAGAGGTTTCTGATTCTGATCAGCCACAATTTTTAATTCACAGGCTGGTCTCTTCACCTCCACCTGGATCTCTGCACTGGAAATGTCTTCCATCAGATACCTTGTTTTGCTTGAAACTTGGTCTCCTGGCAATAAAAGTCGAGGAGAGGGACCTGGATTGCTCACAGTACTGCTTCTGATCTGCTCAAAGGCCAATTCTTCTCTCGTTTTCTCTCTTAAACTCCGTGCCGTTGGTTTGGATTCTGGTCAGATTTTGTTTCATCCCTTGGATGTTTTCTTTTATTCTAAATTTAGTAATATTCTAAGAGTATGAGAGTAAATTGAAGTTGTCCTCAATGCATTTCATGGCTATCTGTGTTAAGTGATCTTTGGGCGTGCGGTGCTCTTCTCTGCCTGGAGAACACCAGCATCGTAAGTGTCATCAACGACCACGTACACGTCTCATGTCTCGGACATACCTTCTGCTCGGCCAGCACTTAAAGGTACTGGATGAGTGGTTGATTGGGGGAGCTAGGAGAATGGTTGACTGTCCTTTTCCACTGACAAATCTTGATAAATTTTTTTCTCTTTCATTTTCAGGCTTCTGGTGTGTAGACAGAGCTATGGTTCTGGGGCAACACTGAGCTGTCTCCCCTCTTCCAGTGGCTGTTGAAGGAACTCCTTAGAACTCTCGGGGCTGCTTTCAGCTAGATCGTCTTGAAGATTTCAGGACTGAGTAACATGAGCGAGCAGCCCCTTTCAGGAAGACTCCACGATTGAGGTAAATAGGCCTCTGAAATCCCTTCTCTTGGTCTCTTGACCTGAATTCTGCAGGTTTACCACGCTTCTCCGGTGATGCAACACTGCTGGTCCAGAGACTGCACTTTAAGGAGCACAGTTGCCGAGTGTGGACTCACACTTGAATTGATCATAACCAAATACTAAATTTGTTTAATGTCAATGCATACAAAGCATAAATACATAAATGCATATAAAACAGAAGTAGATAAATCATGATGGAAACACCATATTTTAATGTAAAGGAAGGGGGAGCCCAGGAAGGCCAGACAGAGTTTCTGTATCTTCACAACTGTCATCTTAAAACACACATGCTTGACTATACTGCACACCTCCACAGACCTGTCATCATTGGAATTATTCCTGGTGGCCCATAAACCATGGATATCAATTTTCTTAAGAACGTTACAGGTCAGAGACAATCCTACAGGGCACAAGGGAAGAGGGAGAGTGAGCTGTGAAAGCAACAATTAACCTCAGAGAGAAGATACACACTTTCTCTTTGTGCTCCATAAACAAGGACAGAAGCCAGGGGTACATTGCAAAAGGAACCGTTTGGTCGCCATCAAAGGTTTACGTATCTAATTTTGTTGTAATGACATTTGATATGGTGGTCACGCAAATCTTCACAATGAGTCTCATAAATTCTTTGCTGCCTGTTAGCATAAGTTTCACGGAATAAGCTCACATGAAAGGCTACAAACTGGCATGTGTGTCTTCACTTCCAGTTGTCCCTCATGAAAAATGTTCAGTCGAAGTTACTTTGTAGAGGAAAACATCAGGTACAAACATGACTCTGGACTGAAGACTTACATTCACACAAAAGCCTTGCCCTACACAGGCTTAGAGGAGATGCTGGATGCAGTCCATCCATGCCTTTGAACCAGGAGCAGGGCCTTGATGAGGCACCATGAGCCGGGGTGCAACCCTTCCAGATAAACGCAGGAAGACAGGGATGCAGCAAGTCTGTGTGATGATGTATGAGTGTGTCTGTGTCAGCAATAGGGAAGGAAGACGTTCCATGGAGGTTGTCACAGTGGCAGACAGGGTCAGAGGCTGGTGGAGAGAATGGATATCACCGTCACGGGGAGCCTTCGTTCAGGAGAAGTAGAAATTTGGAGGAGACGAAGAGCAACACTATGGACAGCTTCACATTCTGGACTTCATTCCCTCAACAGACACGACTGAAAGTCTACCTAGCATTACTCCCAAAGTACCTCTTCCAATATTTTGAAAAACATAGGTCGATATATGTTGAAGCATATATACACACTCTCTAGTCTGAGAGAGGATGAAGATGACAGAGAGGAACAATGTCAGTTGCCTGGTGGGGAGCCAAGGAGGTCTCCAAGCAGAGACATGAAGGATGCTTGTGGGTTTTTGTAACAGACTCCGTCTTATGCCGAAGAGTCAGTGGGTTCCGGAGAATAGCAGCTGTAAGGTCAGGACACTTGGCTGCAACAGTCTTTTAAGGATGCTCCTTCATCCTGGTAGAGCTGGGTAGAGGAAACAGGGCAAGGCGAGCTCCTGACGTCTTCACGTGAACCTGCTTCTCATGAGTCCAGACCCATATTCCCACTGCTCCCAGGGACTGCCTGCCACCCGAGGCACTAATCCCAGCCCTTCCGCGTTCAGAGAAGCCATCAGCCAACACTCTGTCTGTGTTTTCTCCATCCCGCCTGCTCAACATCCACCCTCTCCGTTTGGTACCTCAAGGAGCTATATCTTCAATGGCATTAAATTTGCCCCTCTCTTTGAGACGTCATTGCTTGGGATTACCGATCTCTTCCCAGAGGATCTGTCATTCTTCCCAGAGTGTCTTTTGCTCGGCCCTATGGCCTCTTTCCCCCAGCTGTGTCCTGCAGGGAATGTGGAAGCTGTCCAGATACGACCATGCTCTGTAGTTTATGTAAAGTCAGAGCACGTTACAGTAATAACTTCTTTGTCATTCTCAACATTCTGGAGTGTGAACTATCTTAAAATAACCTGTAATTCTATTAAAATACCAATCCATTTCCCATTCCAATCAGCAACTATTCATGACTAAGACATATAAATAAATACAGTTATCAATAGAACACTAATATAATTTTGTTAATTTTAAAAGGAAAATAATTTTCATATCTTTTAAACACAGCAGGTGAAGAAAATAATTTAAGCAAAACAACTAATTTTGGTAGTAACTCTGTTTATAATTCCTGTCTATGAAATTGCATCCTATCACCATCCTCCAGGTAATGAACAAGGAGGGTCACTATGAGGTCATATCTTCAGCAGACACAATTAGTTCTTGTATTTTCTTGCTTTCCAAAGACACAAATTATCACAAAAGAGAGATCGATACAGACCGTGCAACACTGGCAAACTCTTCCATATACAATTGGGTTTGGTTGTTCTTACTAATTATTATGAGTTGAATTCCCCCCTGCCAAGAAAAAGAAAAAAAATTCCAATTCTAACCCCCAGTCCTTCAGATTGTGACCTGATTTGGAAGTAGGACCGCTGTGAACATAATGCCGAGATGAGCTCATACTGGAGTAGGGTGTGTCCCTAATTCAATATGGCTGTAGCGGACCATTGTGAAGACACAGACACACAGGAGATGACACGTGGAGACAGAGGACTGAAGTGATGTGTCTTATCTGCAAGGCAAGGTAAGCATGGGGTTGGCCAGATGTTGGGACAGAGATTGAGCAGATTCTCAGCAATTGAGCAAATTAAGAAAGCCTATGAAAATACCAACCCCTGCAAATGACTTGATTTTGGACTTCTAGCTTTCAGAATTATAAGACAATAAATGTCTGTTCTTTTAAGACATCTGGTTTAAGGCCCTTTGTTACAGCAGTATAAGGAAACTAATACCTGATTCAGTATAGTTGATAAAAGGAGGCTCAATAGAGCAAAAAGGAAGTTCCATAGCGGAAGCAAACCAAGTCAAGTATGCTAGCCTCTCCGCCTTCATCTCAATACACATACACACATGCACGCATGCACACATGTGTATCAACAGTCATTGCATCAAGGCAAATTTCTCATTCTTTTCAAATAGATAACGTTTGATTTTCACAATGTGGAACACTGTATACAGCAGGTAGAACTGTGGACACCCTAAGAAGGAGAACTCATTCTCTGAATCAAGGAAGAAGAATATTTTAAGTCACTGTGATGCTTGTTGGGCAAGAGAAAAGGTGAACAAGAGAAGGGAGAATCTGTTGAGCAGAAAAAGGGGTCCCATACCTCCTCCCAGACCCTAGCCAGACCCAGTTTACATCTGTCCTCCTAACTTAATCGCTAAATTTCCTATTCTACTCTCAAAAATGCCCCGGTTTGAGGATGAATTACATTTTGACATAACAACAATTTCTAGTTCTTCTTTGTACCCTAACTACTCTTTTCTTCAGTAAGTCACTGAGGGTCCTTCATAACATAGGAATTGGGATATTATGTCTTTTCTCCCAAGGTCAACCACGACCTAAAAATGACATGAGAAATGTGAACATGCTTTCAAAGTTAGAAATATAATTCAAATGCCAGGCATTTTTACCACAATCCCAGCAAAACATTAGCACGCAGTTACAGGAGGATGTTTTCTGAAATTTGTGCTCTTCTTCCACAGCTTGTTAAGAGTAATTACCCTTTTTCTTGGTGGCCATTGCAATATGTTCCTGACCCAACTCCTCTGCTGTAGTGGTCGCCTCTGACTTTCTCTAATTAACAAGAAAGAGAGAAGGCAGCTAGCATTTATTGAAGGCCTATAGGCTTATAAGCACCAAACAAGGCACTTGACATATATTATAGCAATAAATGCTGTTACTTATTAAACTTTCATTACAAATCAGACACGATGCTAAGCCACTCGCATAGATTAGAACACTTAATGTTCATCACCCATATTTAAAATAGTTACAACAGGGGCGCCTGGGTGGCTCACTCATTAAGCGTCTGCCTTCGGCTTAGGTCATGATCCCAGAGTCCTGGGATCGAGCCCCGCATCGGGCTTCCTGCTCCTTGGGAAGCCTGCTTCTCCCTCTGCCTCTGCCCCTGCTTGTGTTCCCTCTCTCACTGTCTCTCTCTCTGTCAAATAAATAAATAAAATCTTTAAAATAAAATAAAATAGTTACAATAACCCTTATTATAAATAAAGAAATGGAGGTCCAACACATAAAGCAATGATATTTCTGAACATGAGTTCAGATTCAAAGTGTCTGATTCCAGGAAGAGTTCTGTTCTTTCGAGTTAAGTGACCTTGAGCAAATGACTCCGCATTCCTGTCCTCTCTACTCATTGGACAACGGGCATAATCATAGTACCTCATGAATAAGGTTGAAGAGTAAATGAGTTAATACATGTAGAAGTTTAAAAAGTACCTCGTACATAGTAAGTGCTGGGTGACAGAGATGGCTGCTTCCTACTACTGTCATTATTGCTGTAATTAGTATCATAATCATCATCATTATCTTTATGTACCCAAAGGCACTTAGCCAATAGGTGACCAAAAATATTCAAATTAGGTATTTTGAGCACTGACCTGCTTATCCAGTCAACAATTATTTATTCAGTGTGTGCTACTGTGCCAGGTATAAAATGGGCTGGACTAGATATTCTTCTTTATGTAGCTATTGGTTTTACTTTCGAAGGACTCACATTCTATCCAAAACAAAGTTTTAGGCTGATTGTTGTGATAGTTGGAAACGAAGGGTGCACAGAGGAGCACACAGTAGGTGCGCATCTCCCATCCTAGGACAGTCTTGTAAGTCTATGTCTGAAAGTGGAGTCAGAAGTTAACCATACACTAGGCGGGAAAAGAATGTGGATGAAGGTCTTAAAATTAGAGCCTGAGTGGGGAATGGAAAGTGTTGTGCCTGAACTGCAGGTTTTGAGATGAGTTAGAAAAAATGCAAAACGCAGAAACAAGAGTCAGATGAACAAAGTGTCACAAAGTGGTGGCTGTCAGGGGCTAGGGAAAGAGGGAATGGGGAGTTGTCTACCTACTTTGGAGTAGCTGCACTTTTTTAAGGGACTTTGAAGAAGCTTTAGCGATAGGTCACACAACCGTGTGAAGATACTTGTCAATACAGAACTGTACACTTAAAATGGCTAGGAGGGTAAATTTTAGGTTATGCGGGGCTTTTTTTTTACCACAATTAAAAATAAAATAATACAAAAGAAGGTCATATGATTTCTTAGGGAATTGGATTTTATCTGTGTGGCGATGAGAACTGATTGATTATGAGGTTTTGAGAGAGAGAACGGAGACAAGCGAAATAATTATAGAATTTCCAACCTCCAAATATCAGCCTCAAACGATGCTGGAAAGAATAACAAGGAGCACATCTGTTTTGATATTTTTTTAAACATGAATAGGTGTCAAATTTTAACCTCAACCAAAAAAAAGGAATCAATCATTTTCTGATATCCACCAAATCATTTGAAAGCATTTTATGTATTTCATAAATCTTCTAAACATGATACAAGAGAAATGATAAAAATGAGCAAATCAATATCTACACAAATAAGAAATGTCCACTTAAAGTGCTCTGAAGCCTCTTCCTGCTCCCCATAAGAATTAGTCACCAGTCAGACCTCGAGGGGCAAAAATAGCGACTCCAGTAAATTAAGAATCACTACATGCCATCTTCCATATAATGTCCACTTAGAGCCTTAAAATAGTTATTTAGTTGTCCTATTATTATTTTTTTTCAGGCTAAATCACTGGTTCTCAAATTATGTACTTTCAGAACATCTGGGATCCTATACTAAAGTTTTCCATACCAAAAATTAAAAAAAAAAAAAAGGCAGACCTTCCTACTTCGCTGGGGAGAAAAATAGTAGATGAGATTGTTTCCATGTTAAGTTTCCTTCAAGACCATTTCTTAAGGCTCTGGGACCTATTTCTGCATGTCTGAAACACACAACATTAATAAGAAAAGCAGCCAATAGTTATTACTAGAAAACGTAGAGATGCGGAATGATTTCTGTCGTTGTGTACTTGTGGTTACATCTAGAAATACAATACACATATTCTACTAGTGAGATCCCTAGTACTTTGTATCACTGCATTAATGCACTGATATTACACTGAATTACAGAAATACCGGACTACCAGATGTCTAGCCACCTGGATGAGTTTTCCATCAAAGGCCAACAGTCTACCTTACTTGATCACAAGCTACCCCCCTCCTCTGGCACCCCTTCTTAAGTGTGTTACCTACCACTTTCTTCCTCCTACTTTGCGCTGCACTTTTACACTGATGTGATAATCTCAGCAATCCAATTTTCTTGGTTTGGTCTTTGAACCCTTCTGTTTCATGACCTCTGGGAAAGCTTGCCAGGTAGCATACAGTGAGGTACCCTAACATCAAAGAAGTGTCCCCACTGTGGTGACCTCTTTGTTTTCTGTTCCCTCTTCTTTCAGCCACTATGGAAATATTATGAGCATATTAGGAGAGGAAATAGATAGATATTGCAAGACCATTAGGTCAAGCTTTATTGTATGTGTATATGCACACACACACACACACAATACCTGTAAACATCTATATCTGTGCCTCTGTGTCTGTGTCTATTACTACATATCCATGTCCATATTATATCTATGCATAGAGAGAGAGCTAGAGACAGACACAGAGATTTTGACGTCAATATGTGATAAAGTTCCCTAATGAAGGGATTGTTGCATCTAAGTGACAGTAATATAAGAAAAATAAAGAAAAGGGAAAACCAAGTATGTCTGACTTCTTAAAACCAGCACCCAGAAATTACTATGATTATGTCAAAATGGCCATTCTGTATTGTCAAACATGCAAAGCCTAACAGCTCATACCGAGAAGTCTCTTCCATTCCAAAAATACTCATCAGATGACCAAGATCAGTAAAATCAGTGGAAATAGTGCAAAACACCCAGGAATAGACTTGGGACATATTTCAGTGGAGTTTACAATTTTTCCAGCAAAACATTCTCTGTGCTAAGGTCAACTATATGATATCAAGTCAAGCCCTTTGAAGAGCTATGTTTGATTAGTAATTTCCCAGCCATTGGACTGAAAGAACCAGTGCAGATTATAAAGTGATTTATCTCACAATTTGGGAGTAGCTTATACATGGAAGACATCTAGCCCACGCTTTTCAAGTCAGTGCAAATTACTGTCCTTAGTGAGTGCCCTCTAAAGCAAGCGCTGTTCCCCTGAAAGAGACATCTAGCATATCTATCTGTCACTTCACTGAATGACACTTACCACCACGTGGAAAGAAAATATGCAGCTAGGACTAGAATACCACGGACACCCTCACCACACGTGCAAGCCGCTCAGCAGGAGAGTGAAATCACAACTTTCTGCATTTTCCAGCTTTGTTGGGGTAATTGCAATTTATGGATTTTCACTGCACCACAAATGTTCCACAAGCCATAAATACCCATTTCCAAAACGCTGGGTATCATTAGAATGCATGCTGAATAAATACAGTCCAACGGGGTTTCTAAATTTCTCCCTAAAATATTTATTTATCTAACAACAAAATTCTAAGGTGAGTAACTGGTTGATGTGGATGTAACAGGATAACTTGGTTATGGAAGTAATAGCATATTGGAGTCCCATCTTAGTTAGTTCCTAGAGCTCAGCGCAGAAGCTTGCAAGCCTACTTACATAATATTTACCTATTTAGTTCCAGTTATATGTGTATGTATATAAATGTGTATGTTTCTGTCTATATATACACATACAAGTGGTTACACTATTTACGGACAGATTTTAAAATGAGAATAGGCTTAAAAATGAGGACAGACTTAAAAATGAAATTGAATGGTCTCTCACGAGACTACTTGGTAAATAGAATTCCTGACTATTTATATTCATAATAAATGAAAATAGATGCTTTGCTTGTCTCATTTATAAAACCTGGTCTCACTGAATAGTCCTGAAATATCGTCTTAGTTTATTTAAGCCCACTAAATTCATAAATATTTAAACTAATGACTATTACCTAGATTTGGGGGGGTTGAAGGGAATGAAATATTTAGAGCGCACCTATTATTAAGGCTTTATAAATATTTGAGGAACATATTATGTCTATGACAAATCACATCCTTTAGGGTCTAATCAACTAGCTGTTTTAAATTCCTCTTTATCTAGGTCACATTAGCCTCTTTTTAAAAATAGCTATATATTAGCTGGGTTTTTTTCTTTGTTCATTGTAAAAATAAAAAACATAAAGAAGAGAACAATCATCCATAATTGCTCCATCAGAGGTCACCAGTAGTTACATATCATGATTATCCTTCATCCTCAGTTACAAAGTGCACAGAATTGCACATAAAGGTGTAGCTACAATGAGCTTATTTGCAGTCCCACCCTTTCCGCCAGGAGAGGACTATGGCTAATGACCACCTCAGAGCCTTGGTCAGTGTCACTTAGGGCAGTGTTAGTAAGATGAATCTGTATCAGCCCTATCAATTAAATAAAATAGACACCTTTCACAGTCAACACCAAACTAACGCAAAACAATGACTTAGCAGATGTGTTAGAAATGCTGCTTTGACAAAGACTAAGTTGTAGATAACAATGTGCTCACCCAAACATTACCTTTTTTAAATCAAGTGAAAATCAGACATAAAGAAAATGTAGGAAAAGGTCACTAAAAATTAATTTTCTCCCCAGTGAAACTGTACTACAAAATAGATCAAAATGCAGATCTATTAGCATTAACAATGACAGGAGAAATACATACCGAAATCTGCAATCAATTCATTGTCTCAAATATTGGCTGGGTTAGTGGAATGTGTAAGACTTAAGCAGATGGATCACGGGTCAAACAGAATTTTTTTTTTTTAAGATTTTATTTATTCATTTGACACAGAGAGAGAGATCACAAGTAGGCAGCGAGGCAGGCAGAGAGGAGAGAGGAGGAAGCAGGCTCCCTGCTGAGCAGAGAGCCAGATGTGGGCCTCGATCCCAGGACCCTGGGATCATGACCTGAGCCGAAGGCAGCGGCTTTAACCCACTGAGCCACCCAGGCGCCCCAAACAGAATATTTTAGAATTGTGATCAGCCCATGAGAAGATTTACATCTGTACACGTAAAACATTAGAAAAATCTACTATTAAAAACATACTGACACTTTGTGTTAGAGCAGTGAAGAACACTGATTCAATTTAAAACACAAGACAAACTCCATTAAAATAAACTGATGGAATCCAACTTCCAAACTGCTGATTGTCATATATTGATTTCACGGATTCAGCTCAAAACAGTCACAGAAAGACACACAATGTGCACTTCTGCCCCATTCTTTGTTTTAATGAGCATCCGACCCATAAAAAGAATCAACGAAAAGCTATAGAAATAAAAGCAAATTAATTTTTGCTGTCATAATCACAGGAAGGGCTCAAAAGCAACTCAGAGTTATCTTTTACAATTTTATTTTATATTATGGCTAAAAGAAGCAGGCAACTGACAACAGAAAGAATCAGAAATTGGGGTGGTGGGAGCAAAACTGTAAGAGAGTCCGAGGGAAAACACAGCAGGAGAGAGGCAACCATAAAGAGAGACTCGGGTACGGAAAATGGTGCAGAAATACCCCCGGTATGTCTCTCTCACGCAGAAGCAAAACAAATGGCACATGTGCATAAAAACAGAGAAAAAATTAACAACATGGAAATGCACATCACATAACCTTCTGAGGTAGTTTTTCATAAGTTAAAGTCCCGCTGTGCTTTGTGACTCCACACATAAAAGGCTTGGGACTCCCCGTTACTTGCCTCCAAGGTGAGATGAATGAATTCAAGGGCCGGGATTCCCTGTCCCTGCTCTATGTCCAAGTGTGGATGGGCAGCAGAGGCAGATTCTAGCCCTGCATTAGTGTTCTGTGCAATGACTGGTTATTAAATGCCATTCTAGCATCCTAAAATGCTCTGCAATGGTTTGTAAGACTTAGTTTCGTGGTCCACATCAGAATATTCTATGGTCACATAATTATATATCAATTAAGGGACAAGGACATTCCTTCTGAGAAGAACCCTACAATCACATCTGTACCTTGAAGTTAGGGAGGACGTACGGATGATCACAAGCTTTCGTGTGACAGTGTAAGAGTTACATGGATGCCGTTATAAACATATGTGTATACAGTTGACCCCTGAGTGCCACGGGGTCAATTCACATGTGGATTTTTTGATAGTATAGCATTGTAAATGTATTTTCCTTTCCTTATGATTTTCTCAATAACACTCTCTTTTCCCCATCTTAGTTTATTGTAAGAATACAGTATATAATGCCTATAACAAACAAAATATGTGTTAATCAATGTTCATGTTATCAGTAAGGCTCCCGGTCAGCAGCAGGCTGTTAGTAATTAAGTTTATATGCAGATTTTCAACTACAGTGGGGGTTGGCACCCCTAACCCCCCAGTTGTTTGAGGGCCAGCTGTGTGTGTATATATAAATTTATATGTATCTCCTTATAATGCCATTTATAGTAGACATTTTCTCTATTTGTTACCTTACCCTGCTCTAAAACATACTTTAAGACACTGCTAAATCTTTACAGAGTGATTTTCTCTTTCCATGTTTCTATGTAAGAAGAGATCCATTTAAAGAACGGGGAGAACTTCATAAAGAAAGAAACACAGAGAAAGCAAGGACCCCCGGGAATGGCCATGAGGAGGTCATTCCACCAAATATTCCCAGGAACCTACAGAGAGCAGGAGCAACAGGGAGGAGGACTGACCGGAATGCAAATCTCAACGAATCACTCGAGTCCCATGTCCTTGAATAAGTCATTGCACTGTTTGAACGTCAGTTTCCATAACTGGAAATGAAGTCCATGAAACTGCCTTCTGGGATTCCTTCCAGAATAAAATTAGACATTACATCTACAGTGCTTTGAACAGTATCTGGCCTGATATGAGCACTCCATACATGGATCATGGTTTATTTCTAAAATTTTGGCCCTGACATGCTAAATACTATACACACGTGGCAAGTCATTCGACTATTCTGCAAAGTGAAATAATGGCTTTTCTTCTGCAAAGTGAAAATAAACACGTATAACTGGAACTCCTTTGCAGGAGTAGGGCTCTGCTATGAAAATACCCTAACATGAAGGATCACGTAAGTAATACTCTACAGTAGTTTCAAAAACACTCGGGATGCATACAGAATCATTGAGGCTTATTTCTTTCTACCAAGAGAGATCTCCAGGAAACATTCATTAAAAACAGAGTTGGAAAATTTGAACTAGCCTCTGAATAAGGTGTCTTCTGTCTTTAACACCTACTGAACAAGTAGAAGAAAATGAAATCTAATCTTTTTTGGAAATAGGAGGATCAATTCTTAAAATTCACACTACCAGTAAAATTGAGAAACAAGAGTAACTGACCGGAAGATACCGAAATTCTCCGGAGTTCAGAAGTAGAGTGCTGATTTGAAGAACTGTTCCATTAACCTTAATTAAACCAGTCAGTCCCCCCTAGATCAATGGCTGCGTGTGAATACAACTATGTCCTAAGCCTGAGCCTAAAATGTAGTGGGCTGCGGTCACTACTTTAAAAACTTCATCAAAAAAAAAAAAAATTCATCAATGCAGATCCTCCAAATATCTAAACTTCAAAATCTACTTTAGTTTGTCCTGTAATTATGATAGTCTCCAACAGACGCCAGACTTCTCCAAGACATTCTCTTGACTATTTCTGTTGTTGGGAGCCCCATGAAATTCAGGGTCCATTGTCTGAGGTCTCATGCCCCATTCAAGTCTTGCGTGGTAAGTATTGATGTGGCCCAAGGTCGACCACATATGTGATACAGCTGTTGTACACCTAAAGTTTTAAAGGTCAAAGAGCTATTTAACATTATTCATGCCTAGTAAATTATCCACAGATATACAGAATCCTAATTCTAGTTCACCAATCAAGAAAAGCTCTACACTTCAAGAAAGATATTTTTCATAATCATTTATATCTGGGCTCTAACTTCTGAAATAAACTTACAGTAGTCTCACAGGTAACTAATACAGAATCTCTTATCCAGTGATCCTCCTAATTGCTTTCAAGCCATTATCCAATTATTTTTCTCAGAAAGTTCAGGGTTTACCAGTAGCCTGTCTGACCGAATTAGGAAGATATGTTAATGGCTGGGCTGAAGTCTCAATAAGACTATTGCAAAAGGTCTTCAGACTGCTTTGTTCTCTCTGACTTTGAGGAGTCAATTAAATCTTCAATGACCTAAACTGTCATTTTTTTTTCTTCCCTTTTTAAAGAATTTCCTTTTCATTGTGTCTTCTTTGCTTCTGGCAATTCTTTTGTTGCGTTCTTGGTTTTGGCCTAAATTTTCCTTGACCTTTCAAAGTCCTTGCAGTCATTTATCTTCTTCCTTCACAGGAAGAAGGGAATCTGCATTTAATACCTTACATAAAATCACTTCACCTGCGTTTCCCCACCCCCAAAGGGGCATAAAATAATTTCATTTGAAAATGTACTTATAGGGGCACCTTACAGGCGCAGTGTGTTGAAAGTCTAACTCTTGGTTTCACCTCAGGTCATGATCTCAGGGTCATGAGATAGAGCCCTGCCTCGGGCTCTAAGCTCAGCGGGGAGTCTGCTTGAGATTCTGTCCTCCCTCTGCCCCTCCCACTCATTCCCTCTCTCTCCCAAATAAATACATAAATCTTTATTTTTTTTTTAAAGATTTTATTTATTTATTTCACAGAGGGAGAGAGATCACAAGGAGGCAGAGAGGCAGGCAGAGAGAGGGGGGGGGAAGCAGGCTCCCCACTGAGCAGGGAGCCCGATGCGGGCCTCGATCCCAGGACCCTGAGATCATGACCTGAGCCGAAAGCAGAGGCTTTAACCCACTGAGCCACCCAGGCGCCCTAATACATAAATCTTTAAAAAAGAGAAAACATACTTACAACACATACAATATTTTATCTTACAGCTTAGATTTGTATTGTGAGCGATTAAAGCTCAAAAAATCTAAGCAAATTATTAAACCAATACAAATTTTAACTTTACTTTTTGGATGTTTCCAAATCCCAAATTTCTAGACTGGTTTGAGATTATATTTAATATAAAGTTTTTATTAGTATATGATAAGCATTTGAATTTCGATTTTTAAAATGTTTTGCAATTGAACATATAAATAGATTTTAGGTCTATAAGTTATGATCACAATCAATATATAACACTTAATGGCCATCAAATGGATTGGATGCCATCATTTCTACCTATTTATCTATCTCCCTAAATATATAGATGTAAAAAACATATACGTACATACATATTCAACCTGAAATATAAGTTCAGTGAGGAATTTGGGGAGTTATATGAAATGTTATGTGGGAAAAAATCTCTTATTAATAAAGAAGTAAACATATCAGCAAAGGATAAGTTAACTAATCTGAAATTTGCAGCATCATTCACAGTGACCTTTCCTAAAATATATTGAATAAAAAAAGAAACTATGCACTGAAATGATGGTAGGAAACACAGTAATTAGATCTCTTCTTGGGTCATGGTGCTACCTACAAGCCCATTAAAATAAAAGCTCTGAAAAGCTTGGGTCCTATGTAAGAGAAAATCCAGTTAACAACCCCTGAAAGCACTGTTCTATGGAACACACTTTTAAAAATGCAGTATTTGAAAATTATATGCAAACTCTCTACCATTTATGATTGTTTCCAGTTAAAAATTAATGTTTAGATTTTATGGAATGGAAAATTTCAGGATAGATCTTTATTACTTACTACATTAAAAAGAGGTTTCTTACATCTTATATTTGCTTTGTTTAATGAACATTAAATGAATATCTAGAATGTACTTTACTAAGCACAAGTAATTTAGGATGAATAATTCACCATTCTTACTTTTAAAGAGCTCAGTTTCCTCAAAGAATAAAGTGAAAGCACTAGTTCTTAATGAAGGTAAACAACATATTGACTATGTGTCTACAGAAGCCATTGACCTGTGATATGTATTTTATTCAGATCTTTGACATATTCAAGGTTGGTCATATTCCACCAAGATGGATTTTCAATTTTGTTAACAGAAATATGAGATGAAAACAAAGACAGTGTTAGAATATGTGAAGCTATCTTACAATATACGATAAATTACAGTTCAGGATTATAGATTATAGTCATGGAATAAGCTAGGTAAAAAATAATGTTGAGGGTCCCCTGGATGGCTTAGTCGACTGAGTATCCAACTCTTGGTTTCGACTCAGGTTGTGATCTCAGGGTCATGAGATTGAGCCCCGAGTCAGGCTCCACACTCAGCAAGGAGTCTGCTTCAGATACTCTCTCTCCCTCTCCCTCTGCCCCTCCCCACTACCCTCTTAAAATAAATAAATAAATAAATAAAGTTGACTACAGACTGCCATTTTTGTTTAAAGCTAGTATATGTTTATACTTTGAAGTTATTAATAGAATAATCTTGTGATTACGTTGCCATGGCATGAACAAAATAAGAATCTTATAAAATCATCTCAGGGGATTGATATTTTCTTCTTGTTCTAATCATGTATCTTTATTTCTGCACAAATTTTCTAAAACGAAACAAAATGAAAAATTATCCTACAAAAATTTTCTCCCTTATGTAATAAAAACATGTTTCCATGTTTGTGTTTTAAGTTTTGATTTCTTTATCATTTAAAAATAATAAATATCACAATTTTGTGTGAGTTTAAGATCAACGAGGTGGTAAAGGTCATTTTATGTGTTCAATCCCGCTAAAGATAGTTTTTCCCCTTAAATGATCAATTTCAAGGGTGCCTGGGTGGCTCGGTGGGTTAAAGCCTCTGCTTTCGGCTCAGGTCATGATCTCAGCATCCTGGGATCGAGGCCCGCATCGGGCTCTCTGCTCGGCAGGGAGCCTGCTTCCTCCTCTCCCTGTCTCTCTGCCTGCCTCTCTGTCTACTTGTAATCTCTCTCTCTGTGTCAAATAAATAAATAAAATCTTTAAAAAAAAAAAAAAGATCAATTTCAAGTATTTTTAGGAGCTCATTATTAAATTAATTAATTAAGTCAGCCTGTTATGCTTCTAGTCATCAACTGTTAATTGAGTGTCTACTATGCTACTGATACCAAGCTAGAATATCTACCCCCTAATGAATGCAAGAAGAGCAGCCACTTAATTCTATCGCTTCACTTGACCTTTCCAATGTACTGAAGAAGGCTTGTTGAGAAAGCAGGAATTCTGAGTCAGTCTAACTGTGTGTACTTTTCTTTATGTGCATACGTGTGGTGCAGAGCCCCAATTTTGTATGTCATGACATACATTTTGCAAATGGCTTGCAAATCCTTGTGGTGGCTCCTTATCAGGGAGCTCTCAACAGATTCAATGGACTTTTAAATCAGGTAGGAAAATCAAGACCAGAAGACATCACCAGTGGATTCCAAAGCAGTTTGAACACTTGATTTTATCCTGACATTTCTTTCCAAATTAGGAGGACAAAAAAAAAAAAGTCACAGATTTTACAGAAATTCTATGTTCAGCTCACTATTCCTGACTAGATGAACTACTTAGACAAATCACGACCTCTCTGAGTCTAAATTTTCCAGCAGTAAAATGGAGTTAAAAATACCTCTGACCTAACACACAGTATATCCCTTTGGTTGTGACATTCCCTATTGTTTACTAATTCATCCAACAGGTATTTATGGAATTCCTATTGCGTGTAAGGCTTCGCTGCCGGGCAGTGGGGATGGGAGGGCTAGAAAACAGTCCTGTTCCTGCACCTACGCAGCTGAGGGCAACAGATCGCTATTAAATTAGCCATCTTCTGAAGAAGCCAAAAATTTCCTTTAAGGACTAGAAGAAATCCCAATTTTTATGGACCTTTCTCCTTCTTTCTGGACTGAAGTGGGACCTTTCCTCCCTGATTGCTCCATATTCTGCGTAGGAGTCGTACACTCTGTCTCACAGACTACACCATACTAGGGTTATTGATGTGAATTCCTATGCCTCCCATTGGGTTATCATGTCATTTGGGTGAGAACAGCAAGTTTTATTCTAAGCTAGACAACATTTTAGATGCTCTAACATGTTACCTCGCTCACTCTTTATAACAATATGAGAACGCACGTCCACCATTTCAAAAACAAGGGGACCACAGTTTGGGGAGGCGGACTTCATCTCGGGGAGTTAGAAGGTGACGGAGCAGGTTGGCTGTAATGCACCCTGCCTGGAACAGCTCAGTGGTGATGTCTCAGTAACACTGACCTAGTAAAACTGTCCTAACCTGACTGTTGACCTTGTTTCTCTCACAGGCACAACTCGCTGGGCTCGGCAGCCAGAGGGGAGAAGGAAGTGCTGTGGAAGCTGTAGCTTCCAAAGGCAGTCAGGAGAGAACCAAACAAATGCACAAATTGACCTAAATCTGGGGCCAAGTCTTTTTTTGTTTAAATCCTTAGTATCAGTAGAAACCCAGAGCTTGTGCAAATCGGCAGGGTGCAAGGCAACGGAGGGCAGTGATGAGTTATCTGGGCTCTGGAGCCCAATGGGTGAGGGTTCTAGCTCTGTCTCTCCCCCTCCCCAGCTGCGCGAGACTCTGTTCCTTCGCTCCTCTTCTGGAAGAGGAGACAGTGATCAAACCTAGGTCAAAGAGCGGCAGTGACCATTAAGGAGAAAGTGCGCATCAACAGTGGCTCGCACATACTAAGCTTGTAGCAATGATAGTAACATAGTCATTAATGGGTAAAGAACAGGTCACAGGTTCAAAGGAGCATGATTAGTGCCATCACCAAGCCATAGTCAAGTCAATGCACGGGCTCTTAGAGCGCCTCACATCTTCATTTATTAATCCATCTATAACATGAATTTCACAAGCATATTTTGAGGACCCACTGTGTACCAGGAACCCTGAAAGACCTTAGGGATACAAAGTTGAGTAGGAAACAGTTTCTTTAGGACATAACAGATTTTAGGGCGCCTGGGTGGCTCAGTGGGTTAAAGCCTCTGCCTTCGGCTCAGGTCATGATCTCAGGGTCCTGGGATCGAGGACCGCATCAGGCTCTCTGCTCAGCGGGGAGCCTGCTTCCTCCTCTCTCTCTGCCTGCCTCTCTGCCTAATTGTGATCTCTCTCTCTGTCAAATAAATAAATAAAATCTTTAAAAAAAAAAAAAGGACATAGCAGATTTTAGAACAAGCAAAAATGTGAATGCATATTTGGAAAATGCTTGAAATGCCTTTGATGTCAGTGCTAAAATAAAAAAAAAAAAATCCAGATTCAGTGGTACTCCAATAGCTAATATTTACTGAGGCCTTTCTGTTTGTGGCAATTGGTCTCATACTTTATATAAGGTACCTTAAGCATTCGTCCCAGCACCCTTCTGAGAAAGATGTTAGTGTGCAGGTAAGGAAACTAAGGTTAAAAGACAATGTCAGATTCGCCCTAACCACACAGCTAGTAGCTGGTGCAGCCGGAAGTCAGCCTCCCGAGCTCTGTCACTGTTCGGTGAAGGGCCGCAAAGAAAGGGAGATGCAGCCACTGGTGCCTTTCAAGGACAGAACTTTAATTTTATGGATGTTCTTAGAGGAAAGGAAGCAAAAGAGACCTTAAAGAAACTGGAGAAAATAAACTTCAAAAAACTAGGCACATTTTCCATGGATTTTATGTAACAGACTGCTAAAAATTGGTAAACATATTTTTACAACATATTCCCCCAAAAATGGTCCTCATGCCTGTGAATGACATTGTGCTTACTTTTTAATCTTGCTCCAACTACTCTACTGATTTGTTTGCTGGTGAATTAAGAATGTAATTTAATAAAATAGATATAAATTGCACATTTTAAGTTTTAGAGAATTGGCTCCGGATCCTAAAATGAAGGAGACCTACATAAATAAAAGAACTTGCTACAAACACCCAGGGCTTCTGGGGTGGCTGCATATTTAACATGAACAGGAGTGAACTGGGACACCTGGCTGCCAAACTCCCCTGCAAACCTCGGCTGCGGAAACAGAAACACAGGACTCGGAACAAAGGAAACATCTGCCTCCCTCTGTTCCTCGGTGTGTGGAGTGTATTTGGAGCATTATGTTTAAATCTGGGCACCACATTTTAGGAAGGAACTTAATTAGAGTGTGCCCCGAGGAGGAGAATCGGGAAAGTAGAAAGCGAAGGTGATACCAGGTGAGGAGCAGTTGGAGGAAACAGGAACACAGGACCTGAGGGGCGTGACCGCCCAGCTCCCACCTTGAAAGACCTGAAGGAAGAGGGACCACCGCTCTGATGACTCCTGAATCCAGGCCAGATTCATCCATGGATGTGTGATGAAGGCAGACTTCAACCAGGGCTAAGACAGGAATGGGGCATCTTAGTGGGAGAGTGAACTCCCTATTTCTAGAAGGTCTAAGCACATACGGACAGGAGATGGAGGCCGTAAACCCAATAATCCTTCCCAGCTGTTGCTCAATGCTCTCCTCCCTCTTACCTCTCATTGTCCAGTCCATGCACCTCTGACCAGCATCCTGCTTTGGGGGACGCTTACTCAACAGTCAGTGGCTCTCAACAACTTCTACTCTCTCTCCAGCTACCACCTCCTAAATGTAGAATTTTTATCCACAAACTCTGATTTTTCCAGTACCAAATATTTTCACTAAAAAAAAAAAGTATTACTATTCAACTGTTCCTAATCTTTTTTTAAAAGATTTTATTTATTTATTTGAGAGACCGAGCGTGAGCACTGGGAAGGAGGCAGAGGGAGAGGGAGAAGAAGACTCCCCGCTGAGCAGGGAGCCTGATGCAGGGCTTGATTCCAGGACCCTGAGATCATGACCTGAGCCAAAAATCAAGAGTTGGACGCTTAATCAACTGAGCCACCCAGATGCCCCTTAACTGCTCCTAATCTTGCATTCTCTATAGTCAATGTGTTATCGAGTTCTTTCTTTCTTAGGTCGATAAGATTTGGATGAACATCATTATTTCATATTCAGAATATTTTGGCTGAATTACTATAGAGAGATGCAATATTTTCACACCTCTATGTTTTTTCGTACATAAATTTCACTGACCTTCTTGGAAGTCTCTGCTGTATATTCCATCATCTCATCATATTGATCTAAGAGAGGATAAACATCTTCATACCAGCATTGTTATAGAATTAATCCAAATATCTGAGTTTGTGATTTCTTCTTAGGCAATTTCAACCCTGCCAATTGCTGTTCTGAACTAGAAAAGTCCATCTCTGGGCGCCTGGGTGGCTCAGTGGGTTAAAGCCTCTGCTTTCGGCTCAGGTCATGATCTCAGGGTCCTGGGATCGAGACCCGCATCGGGCTCCCTGCTCAGCGGGAAGCCTGCTTCCCCCTCTCTCTCTCTGCCTGCCTCTCTGCCTCCTTGTGATCTCTCTCCCTCTGTGAAATAAATAAATAAAACCTTTAAAAAAAAAAAAGAAAAAAAAGAAAAGTCCATCTCTGATAACACCTTCAAAACTACATGTGGGATGGCATCATATCTTCAAGTAATTTTCTTTTTTTATATTTTTTAAAGATTTCTTTACTTACTTTAGAGAAAAGAAGCACAAACAGGAGGGGCAGAGGGAGAGGGAGAAAGAGATTCTGGAGCAGACTCCTTGCTGAGCTGGGAGTCCAACACAAGCTCTATCCGACAACCCTGAGATCATGACCTGAGCCAAAACCAAGAGTCGGTGATTAACCTACTGGGCCAGCCAGGCACCCCTCTTCCGTAAGTAACTTTCATTTCATTTCCATATTTCACTGAAGGAACATACAGTTACAGACCAGAGACATCATAATCTCTGATTCACACATATAATAATATCACATTCAGTGGCTTTCAAACATTGGTAAGTTTCCACGTGCCCTTCTGATCATAATTAGCATAGGGAAGGAGTCACGTCCTAATTCTCAACCCTGGACGTGCTCATCCCTGCTCGTGTTTTCTCAGCCAAACCATTCATAGCTGGTGAAAGAACATCGATTCTATGCTTGCCAAAAACTAGCACTCTACTACTCTGCCTCTCAGACTAGGTTTTACATTGGTATTTTCATACAGTAAGCAGAGATCTCTGGTGATTTAATTAGTGGTGTCAAGCTATCTTTTGAATTTCTTCTCTTACTCTTTTTCCTCTTTCTGCTAAAACCTCAAGTAACTTCCTTTGACTTAGGAAGCAAACACTAACAATTCAATTTTTCCTTTCCATGCCATGCTGAGACCTTGAAGTTGGGACACCCTCTTCTACAAAATGTAAAGATGATTCAAGGTCTCAAGCCCTGTAGAAAACAAAGCTGTATTTATTTAAATGAATACTGAATTTCTTTTAATTTTCCACACAAAATGGGCTAGTATTACTTTGTTCTCTGTAACTAAAACATATATTTTTTCCCTAAATTCACAATTGTTGCTGCTGTGGTTATTGCAGCAACATTTTGTCCTTGGTAATCTTTTATAAAAATCATTGTTCTTAAATTTGAAGACTACTGTCAGTTAGCTTACTTAATACAGTAAGACAGTATAACTACTGTCAGTTGGCTTACTACTCACAATCTTTTAACTATATTTTGCTTTCTGTCTTCATTTTTTCCTCTTAATTTCCATATCTTCTACTCCCCACCCATCTAAATTCTTCAAGTTTTTTTTTCTTTTATTTTTTAAAATATTTTATTTATTTATTTGAGAGAGAGAGAGCACAAGCAGGGGGAGAAGGAGAAGCCGCCTCCCTGCCAGGGGCTCGATCCCAGAACCCTGGGATCATGCCCTGAGCCAAAAGCAGACTTTTGGCCGACTGAGCCACCTGGGCACCCCTATTCAAGTTTTTTCTGTTGTTAAAAGTTTCAGCTTACTCCAACACTATCACCTAGCACAATTTTTCCCAGCCTTAGAAGATAGTACTGACTCTGCTTTCCTGATCTATAAAATGAGTGATAAAATGATAGCTATTTCTCAGAAGTGTAGAAAGTATCAAATGAGTTCATGTACTTGAAAAGAGTATAAATTTCTGGAAAGCACTATGCAAGGATGGCTCTTACTATGTAACCATTTTACATGGGCCCCAAACTGACATTAAAAGCCTCATGTGGAAAGACATCTTTGCTCACAGATTGGAAGCATTAATAGTGTTAAAATAGCCACACTATCTCAACTCATCTACAGATTGAAAGCAGTCCCTATTAAAACTCCAATGGCATTCTACACGGAAATAGAACAAGGAGCCCTAAATTGTATGGAACCTCAAAAGACCTCAAAGAGCCAAAGCACAAGCATGTTTGGGGAAGAACAAACTGACAATGTTATACTTCCTGATTCCAAATTATATTTACAAAGCTATAGTAATCAAAGCAATATGTTACTGGCATAAAAGTAGACACATAGAATAACAGAACAGAATTGAGAGCTCAGAAATAAACCCCTGCATAAACGGTCAACTAATATTTGACCAGAAGCCAAGAACAATCATTGAAGAAAGGAAAGTCTACTCAAAAATGATGGAGGGAAAACCGGACAGTCACATGTAAAAGAATGAAATTGGAACCCCGTCTTCCACTAATCACAAAATTAGCTGAAATTGGTTTAAGGATTCAAACCTTAAGACCCCAAACCATAAAACTCCTGGAAGAAAACATAGGAAAAAATCTCCTTGATACTGGACTTGGCAATGGTTGGATATGACACCAAAAGCACAAGTAACAAAAGCAAAAATCACGAAGTGGGGCTATATTAAACTAAACAGCTTCCACATAGCAAATAAAAGAAAACAAACAAAAATAATAATAAGGTAAGGCATGGAATGGGAGAAATTATTTGCAAATCAGATGTCTGATAAGGGCCAATATCTAAAATATAGAAAAAACTCACATAACATAACAACAAAAAACAAATAATCCAATTGAAAAAAATAGGCAAAGGACATGAACAGACATTCTTCCAAAGAAGACACAGAAATAGTGAACAAGGACATGAAAAGGTGCTCAATGTGACTCATCATTAAAGAAACAAATCAAAACCATGAGGAGCTGTTGCTTTGAACCTTTTAGGATGGCTAGTATCAAAAAGACAAGAGCTAAATCCTGGTGAAGAGAAGGGGAAGCGAAAACGCTGTGCACTGTTGGCAGGAATGTAAACTGATGCAGTCACGATGGTAAACAGTATGGAGGCTCCTCAAAGAATAAAACAGACCTACCGTATGATCTGGCAATTCCATCTCTGGGCATTTAACCAAAGGAAATAAAATCACTCTCTCATTGAGAAAGCAGCATTATTCACAATAACCAAGATGTGGAAACAACATGAGTGTCCGTTGGCAGATATAGGTACAGGAAAAAAAGTGATATATTCCACACAATGGAATATTATGGAGCCATAAGAAAGAAGGAAATCCTACCACTGGCAGCAACATTGATGACCCATGAAAGCACTGTGTTAGATGAAATACATCAGACCAAAAAAGACAAATATTGTATGACCTCCCTTTTATGTGGAACCTGAAAAAGCCAAACTCACAGACACAGAAAGTAGACTGGTGGTTGCCGGGGGCTGGGGGTGGAGGAAATGAGAAGATGTTCCTCAAAGGACACAAACCTCCAGTTGTAAGATGAACACATTCTGGAGATCTGACGTACGGCAGGTGACTATAGGTAGTACTACGTCACGTAACTGAAAACCTGTGAGAGTAGATCTTAAATGCTCTCACCATAACAACAACAACAACAAAAAAAATGGCAATTCCATGAAGTGAAGGACGCTGATCCCACGGCGGTGATCATGTTGCAGTATGTAAGTGTATCACATCGTCACAGTGTATACCTTAAACGTAGACACTATTACATGTCAATTACATCTTCATAAAGCTGGGGAAAAGCCTCTTTTACAATGCCTTCAATGATAGGATATGAGTTCTTAGATTATAAAGAAGAGGTTTTTAATCCTCTTTATATTCCTAGCATTTAGTATACTGCCCACCACAAGGTAGAGGTTCACTAACTAAATTACTTAATCAATACCTGCTATGTATTTTATCATTTGCATAAACTAGGGCTAGCAAAATAAATATTTACCAAATTTATGGTAGATTTGCAGCTTTGTATTTGTGCTAATATTATAAATTTCTTCTCGTGCAAGGGGAAAAATAACCAGTATTGTCTTGCCAATGTTATTATACAAAAGATGGAAATCAATTTGTATACTTTGGGAACCAGAGATGTCAATACAAAAAGGAAACCTCATTTTTAAGTCAATGAATCTTTCCCACATGAATCATTCTAATCTAAATCAAGAGGACATATGAGGGTATACCCGCCTGAAGCAGAGACTGCGTGACCCAAGCCTTAAGAGATCTAAAAATCAACATCCGGGTGAAGAAACAGCCTGGGTAATCATTTTTAAACTGATCTCCATGTTGGATCTGTACAACACTTGAATTCAGCTCTCCCCCAACCTCCACATGTCGACTCTGTCCCTTTCCCAACTCCAGGTGCTACTTGAATCTGTTCACGTCTCTTCCCATCACTAATAATATTACATGTTTGAATTGTGTTTTAAGAGTGTGATGTTTGGTCTGATCACTTAAAATCTATCAACAACTCCTGTTAATTGACAGAGGCAGAAATTTTCCAGTTGACTAGACCGTGTCAGAAGCCTGCCCTACCCTTCAGCTCTTCCTTACAGCACTTCATCCGGAAGTCTAATTTTTAGTTTGATGCCTCTAAAAGCTCTGTCCTCTGATTGTAATTATTTATTGAATTGCATGTTGCCTTCATTAACTGTAACCATTATGTGGACAATTAAGTATATATGTTTCATCATTATAATATCCTCATGGGCTCGGTAACATTTGCTGAGTGAATCAATAAACCAAACAACTGATTAATCTGTGGTCATATTTGTGACTATTTTTCTGCATGATCCTGACTCCTGTGAACCAAACACTGGGATTTTTAGTTGTTTGCTTACTCCCTGGCAGATGATGAAAATTATAGAGAAGGCCAAGTTACATTTCTGTGCACCCATTTTATAAGGAAATCTTATGAAAACCTCTTGGCTGTTAGAAGTGCTCTAAGTCCCTCCTCTTGGGGCTGGACGACAGAGCTGAGCTCCCGGGAGAGCAGCAGGTCACAGAGAAGCAAAGCCATGCCACCCCTCCCCTGGGCAGGGCGAGCAACTGAGCAAACTCTCTCCCCAAGAGCCTTGAACAGAGGACCTGTGCAGGCGGCACAGGAGAGGGCCAGCGACACGGGACATGAGGAAAACCAGCACCTGGGAGGCTCTACACATCTTCTTCTGTTTTAGAAAAGATTTTCATGAAGACAGGGCCCACACAACAATTACCCTGTTCTACTCAAGTGATGTAGCTCCAACAAAACTCGTGATTTTGAGGAGCCGCTATGGAAACCACTCAAACAGGAGTTGTCTTAACACCGTTACACAGAGCAGCACCAAGCCAGAAGAGTCATTCCTGGTGTCCTTTTATGAAGATTCTCCTCAATCAGGAGATGATGATGCTCTCCTAAATAATTTGCTCCTGCTTTTCTTATATAGAATAGAAAACTCAGGTTGTGTAGAAGTGTCACAGGTGAACCAGTGACATTGGGAAGACATCACTCCGACGTTAAAATGACATTGGTCAGAAGTGTTGCTGCATTGAGACGCAAAGTGTCTATAGGATCTATTCTCCTGAACAAACTTGTTAATGGTTTTATTCTGAAAATGGAGGCTCTCAAAACCTACAGGAGCAAAGAATAATTTTCCCGGATGGACCTCTAGGGACTCAAGGATCTGACGGGACAGAGATGGTACTCAAATTGGCATCATGGGGGGAGGCCGGACCTTGGTACCCCTGTACCAAGGGACAGTTGTGGGCAGGATGTAGGGACACCATAAGGGGCAGTGCAGAATCCAGGGGCTAGCGGATCCTAGCTTTTCCCACAACCAATACTCAAAAAGACAGCGGGAAGGGGAGGGTGAGAAGGAAAGAGTTTCAGACGGGTCTCCTTTGGAGATCAAAGGCCTGCTGAGAACCCAGCCAAGGCAAGACAACATCCAGGAAGAGAACTGGGGGAGACCCTAAGCACAGGCTCCTCCCTCTCTCTCTTCTTCTTCTGAAGCAACCACTTTCCTGGCCCAAATGGTGAAGGACCTCACTAAGATACAGCCTGGAGTAGAGGTGACGGGCCCATGCCCCCCGGCAGAGCAGACAATGGCGGAGAGTAGAGCTGCAGGGACAAAGAGGCGTCTGGTCTATCTGTCATCTTCCTTTTGGGATAAGAACACTGGACTCCAGGGAGACTAACAAAGCTACTGAGGAAAGAGATACCCTAAAGCGTTAATATAACCACATCCCACAATTAACCTGTCTCCTGTTCTATGCTTACAACTGACCTACAACGGAAATTTCCCGGGCCTTAATCTATTACATACATCTACTATTATTTCTTTATTATTATATTAAGCTCTCATCACTATTTGTTACTGAGGAGTAAAATTTCTTTGAAACAATGCTATCACATAGCCATACCAGAAAATATTCTTATGCTGATGAGAAATGCATACATATGCATACACACCAATTATTTTGGCCAAACTGAAACTCTAGCCTTACATTTTTCCAGTAATAGCTACATATGGCAGAAAATATTATCATCACAATTATATGAATGAGAATGTCTAAGTAAGTGGGCTTATTCAAAGATACAAACTTCATTAGATGCTCAAAAGCTTTGCAAATTCCCTTGAGTTGAGTCCTGATTATGCTCTTTGTTCCCTCTCTGATTCACACTTTATATGTCTTTAATTTTACAAAAAAAAAAAAAAGATACCAGACCACATAATGTTATGTGGCTCTTGGTAAAGGAATTAAAAGTATTGCCAATGTTTGTATATCTTAGGAGTTTTTGGAAACACGATTCAGAGCTACATGACTCTGCCTACCTTCCTGTTAACTACTGTATCATTTATTCTAGTGAGTTTGTAAGTAAAATAAAGTATTTCCAAAGTTGTCTCTTTAGAAAAATATTACTACCAGCGTGAAACCTCTTGAAAACTAACATATATAGCTTATGGACTAAGTAATAAAACCACTCTTCTCGGAACACTCTATTGTAGGTGCTTCAGTGAATCAAATATTCCTAAGTGATATCCTTCATTTTTTTAGACCTAATGGTTTCATCCATTGCCGTGATTCATGAAACTCGGATTTATATTTACATTCCTATCTCCAGATTAGGTGTGTATCTGCCACAGCTGTGGTCACTAACTAAAGCCAGCATGCCATGACTCTATGCTACATATTGAGTTTCGCCGGTGGAACCACCAGTGAAACACTGGAGTCCATCTGAACTTTGGGTCCCGTCCATAGCATTTAAACCACTCCCGCTTTCTACATTGGAGTCCTGCCAATTCTGCCTCCTTATATTTCTGTTTTCCTCCATTCCATCATCACCGTCCTAGCTGATCCTCATTGTTTCTCAACTGCAACAGTCTCCTAATTATTGTCTCAGCGGCTAAATCTGTCCCTATCAATCGACTGTCCATATGCGGGCCCCACCGCTGGTTCTTAAATGCCAGCCTGATCATGATGTTTCCCATTTTCGATCCTTCCGTTTGAGCCATCCCATGCTCTGGCCTCATCTCTCTGTTCTCCCTCCACAGGTGACTATAGGGTGAGACTTGTGGGAAGAATGCACTTCTTTTGCATGCCTTACAATCACTACCTTCCTGCCCGCAAGAGCCCCTCTTCTTCTTCGGCAGCCCCTACTTGAACTTGCACCTCCATGCCCTTCCTCTCTGCTGCTCGTGCCATGTGATCTCCCAGCTCCACACAACCGCAGTCACTACTCACCTCTGGTCCACTTGCAGTATTATCCAAGGAGAGACCCGGAGACCAAGAGCTTTTCGGGGGGGACCTCAGCATCATTAGATGTGGTGACTGGGACATGTCCACCAGTCAGTGATTGCAAGGTTTTGTTCTGGTTTATTTTTGTCTTTTAAGGGAAGCATTTTGTCAAGTTGTTGAAAGACAGGGAGAGTTGATATGTGGGTGAAGAAAAATTCAGAGATTTATGACAATTACTACAAATGTTGTCCTGGAGGTTAATGATAACAGAAAACAAAAATGTGTAGCCTAGTTAAGTTCGTGGGACCTTAATTAGATTGAAGAGAAACCCAAGCATTTGTCACAAAAGGTACTGGGACTGGAGTGAAGAAACAGGGGTGATGGAGGGGCTCTGGTCCCACTGCACTGTTCCCTCGGGTTCCAGGGGAGAGAATCAGAGCCTCAAGCGAACTGGACAAAGAGTAGAAGTTAGGCAATGTTGTGAAACAAAGGAAAAAATTGAGTGTGTGTTTGTGTGTGTGTGTGTGTGAGAAAGAGAGAGAGAGAGAGAGCATTCTCTACAATACCAATGGAAGTCTTCACTGTCCACCCTAGAATTGGTTCTACTGTAAAAACTGTTCAAACATAGGAGTTAGGGTATGAATGTAGAGTCACTGCCATCTCAGTGTATTTACCAAATAAAATGGTCACCCGATATCATGCAAGATGCAATCTGGTATGTTTTACTTGACCTGTTTTTATAATTTCCCCAAACTACATGAGTTGACACCAAGCACAGAGCAAGTAATTCCTGATTCTGCTTCTATTAAGAAGTACGTTTATGTCAAGATTTTAGTAGGAGCACTTTTTAAATCTCATCTTTAAAGTTTCTGCCCATTAACGAGTCACAAGTTTGAATCAGACTTAGTTATTCTGAATCAATTTCTACTGTAATTTTTGGTTATAAAGTCTCTCCCACCTACATAGCCTATTATAAATTCTGGTATCCAGACATAAATAAACCCACCTCAGCTTAACTGCTTTCTTTAGTCTATAAATTGACAATGAATCATTACACTTTTTTTTTTAATTTCAGTCTTTAAAAGTTGCCTGAAATTTTCTGAAAAAACATATATGAGCCTGAATATGAATTTCATTAACTCATCCTAGACCCTCTTATTTTCAAGCATGGCAGCTAATACTTAAACCGTTCCCCACAGGGGAGAGAATCTTCACTGTTTTCAAGTATGTCCAGAAAAACGAGTCAAATATCTTCTTTAAGTAAATTATTCCCACAATTTATATTTAACTCACAGCCGATCTGTCGGAAGGAAAGGCATTGCACAGCAGCACACCCCTTATTTCTTGGTGTGAGCCCACGGAAATGAGAAACAGCAGCCCGTCACTCTTCATTCGGTCGGAAAGCTCTTGATTATGTCACTCCTTTGGTTTTTGGGGGTTTTTTTAACCCAATCTAAACTGTGGTTGTTTTCCTGTGAGCTTCTGGCCTCTCTCCTCTTGAATAATTGCTATGTCCTTCTTTCCCCCGAACTGTTTTAAATGTTAGACTCTAGAAATGGACAAGACACACATGGATCTGATTATCCTGATTATAATAGGGAAAGTCCTTTGTTCTCTATCCCAAGTGTCATGCAGTTTCGTTTTTTTTTAACTCTCAATGTTAAATACTTAACATGAAATATGCCAATATATCTTAAGACCACCTTTTTTTTCAACACTCCCTTCATCCACCAAAAAAAAAAGAAAAAGAAAAAGAAAAAATCCCTACTAAACCTGACATGTATTGCCAGTTTCAACAAGTATTCTTGGAACTTACATAACTGAGTTTAAAAAAATCTTACTGTCCCTATTTTCTACCTATGGGACATTAGGAACAATGGCAACTCCATCAGAGAATCATTGTAAGAATTTAATGTCCTGTAAGGCAAAATTCTATCACAAAGGAAGCACTGAATAATTACTGTACTTATACTCTTTGAGTTGTATTTTGAATGCCTATACAATATATTCATGCCTAAAGCTATGTTTCAATTGAACCAAATAATTGGTGTAAGTTCTTAAACAGTAGGGAAAAAATCTGTCCAAACAGGTTTTTCTAACAGTGAAGAGCCAAGAATATCTCTGGATGCATCTATTCCCAGTCACCTTATCTCTGGAGAGCTTGAACAATGAGAGCAAAAAGAAAAAAACAAACTCAAACAGGCAAACTGAATACATGCATTCATTTCACAAGGTATTTATTTGCATAACCAAGTAATCGCAAAAACAGAGTGCATGGTAAGTAAAAAAACAGGCAAAAATTAGCCAAGGTAATGTTAGAACCACACATCTGCAATTCTTACTCAGAACACAAGGGTAATTAGGAACCGCGCCTGCGTTTCTGGATAAAATACACTACAGGCGAGCAATATTTAGGTCAATCTAATTTGTTTGTCCTCAGGCCAAAAATAAATAAATAAGAAATCAGTACACGTCTTGTGGAAGCAAGAAAAAAGCCACTGACCTAAGGAAGGAGGGAAAAGGTGTTTACAAGGCTCATCCTTCCAATCCAGTTCTTCCCTTTTGTAGAAGCCACACATCAGCACAGAGACGGAAAGCCTCACTGACATGCCCAGTCCATTACTCTAGGTCAGCTTGGCCTCTGTGGGGCCACAAAGCCCTAGCTCTTTACCAGGTTGAGGTGTACGAAGATGGAAGAAAAGGCCTTCACGTTGGTCTGTATAAAGTCATTGTCCTCAAACAAACTCCATATTCAGAAGGCTCTGTTCTTTTATGATTTCCACCTATCCTATGTCTTAGCATAATGCCGAGCAAACAGTGATTATAACAGTTATTATCCCTAATAACACCAGGATGCATAGAGCACTTTACACTGTGCAGTTTGTAGACCCAAATTGCTACCAGCTAATGAGTGAAGGCTTAACATACGTTTTCAGGATTCCACTGACTATAACGTTCCAGAAGAAAACATATTCTTCCCCAACTTTCTTCACAGTAGTCGTGTGCTGAGTCAAGTGAGGAAAATTCTCCTACACTCTAGAACATTCTCTGTTCTTTTTCGCCTCCTCCCCCTTCTGGAGCCTTAAAACCTGTCTTGCTTCTTACCAGATTGATGGTTGCCAGACTCAAAAGTATACCACGAGGGCGCCTGGGTGGCTCAGGGGGTTGAAGCCTCTGCCTTCGGCTCAGGTCATGATCTCAGGATCCTGGGATCGAGTCCCCCATCGGACTCTCTGCTCAGCAGGGAGCCTGCTTCCCCTCCTCTCTCTGCCTGCCTCTCTGCCTACTTGTGATCTCTCTCTCTGTGTCAAATAAATAAATAAAATCTTTAAAAAAAAAAAGTATGCCACGATAGTATATTTGTATCTTATTCTATTTCTATGCATACATTTTTTAAAATGTCAAATACTGATAGTTAAATCATTTTTTCATCGACACTTGTTTTGATGCTAATGTAAGGCAATCTTTGTGTGTGGTAATTATATAGACTAATAATTCGCCTTAAATAAATTTCCCTTTTCCGATTAAAGTCATGATTATTGGATTTCCTTTTATTTATCTTATGTACTTTGCTTCTTTAAACTTTTTGAGTCCTCTAATGAATTGAGTGCAGCTTTTAGTCACATCAAATAGCATCTGACTTGCTAACATTCATCTTTCCCCTTTATGGAACTGCTCAGTTGTATGTCTTAAATTGAATTTTTTTACTAGCTGTATATAATACTTTGTTTTAGTGCTTTCCTTGTATTTAATTTAAAGGATTCTCTTTGACGTGGCTGTTATCCAAATTCTCTCCTTCCATTTGATATGAAAAAAATGCCTGAGATGTGTTTGACCTTCACTTCCACTGGACAAGATATGTTACCTTCCATGTAAATATTTTCCGATGCCATCTAAGTATTTTCCATGAACTTGTATTTCTCCCAATAATTATAATAAATCTCTGACTATATTATTCTCTATGTTTTATTCCTTCACCTACTCTAAAAGCCAGTGTTATTTTATGCTTTTCGTGTGGTCCTTCTCCTTACCAGTCATAAACTATCCACCTTGTTTCCACCTGATGGTCCCACATCCAATCGTTTCTCCCAGATGCTATGAGAGTTATCTTTTGAAAATACCGTTCTAACTTGACATTCACTTGAATAAAACTTTTCAATGGCATCCCTCTAATTACGGGATGAAGAAAAATTCCTGAGCAGGGATTAATTACACCAGTCTAACCCATGCGTACTCCTCAGGCATTAAAAAGTGCACCACACTCCTTCTGTTATGTTCGTATTCTACACCTGAAAGAACTTTCAACGGACTTAACAAATTGCATTTTAATAGAAATGGCTCAAGAGGACTATTTTATTTTTCTCTGTATTTAAAAAGTTTGAAAGCAATTAGCACCAATTTAAATAATATCCCTGTTTTCCTCCGTTTGGGTTACACGGGTTGGATGGGAGTCTTCCCAAAGCGGGGCATACGGCTAGGATTTGGAGAACGATATTCTTGGCCCCCGAGATGTGTTGAAATGTAAGAAAGGATACACAATTTTCCTCCTAACGCACGCTTCCTGCGTTTCTCCTCGCACAGGCTGGACACTCTGGGGGTTGTCCGCTCACCCACAGTCACTGCAGGTCACCACGGCCCGATGGCGGGCAAGTTCAGTTGTGTGTACTTTCTTCTCCTTTCTTCAGAGGGCACAATAAAATATAATGCACATTAAGTCTCTGTTGGCAGTCGCGTGTGCTAACTTCTTGTCTCTAGAGCTTAAGATACTTTCCGTGCAAAATTGAAACGCTACTATTATCCATTGCATTTATGTATCATGAATAACACGATTCTCCTACTAGACAACCAGAAACTCCTGAAACATAACTGCGAAGTTCCACACTGTGATAGTCACCCATTGCGTCCTTCTCATTCAATCCTTTTTTCCTTCGTGTGTGGACTTCCTGTCCTTCCTTCTGAATCCCAGAACATGCGTGAGGAGCAGGCGAGCTAAGTGATGGTGCAATAGAAATGATTAGGAATTGTATCCACAGTGGAAATTCTCTCGGTCTGGAACAATTCTACAGTTTCGTTGAATCACTTCTTTTTTTTTTTAAGATTTTATTTATTTATTTGGCAGAGAGAGACACACAGAGAGAGAGGGAACACAAGCAGGGGGAGTGGGAGAAGGAGAAGCAGGCTTCCTGCTGAGCAGGGAGCCCGATGCGGGATTCGATCCCAGGACCCTGAGATCATGACCTGAGCTGAAGGCAGACGCTTAAGGACCGAGCCACCGGGGCGCGCCCATCTGAAGCACTTCTCAGTAGAGTTTGCCAGTGTGAGAGACAACAATGCCTCATTCCCAAACTCTTTCTGACTAGTCTGACTTTGGGTGCATCCCACACCACAGAAAGCCCTGGCAATAAGAAAAAACGATCTACCCAAGATACTGCAGAATGACATGCAATGTTTGCCAAATTAGTGAAAAGAGTAAAAACATAAATTCTGGTCTTTTGAGCATGTATAAATGCCAGGAACTTTATGCTTTCTCTTTTAAGCTCACAACTCTCTCATAACTAGTCTCATTTTACAGAAAAACCCAGCCTTCGAGAGCCTAATAAATGTAAAATCTCACAACCAGGAAATCGACTGGAGCCTCCCCGGGCTTGTTGATCCCAAAAGCCTGAGTTCCCAGCCTTGGCGTAGTCTCCTCTTCCACTTGGCACCGAATCCCCCCACGCCACACCAGGGGACAGGGTGTGGGGGTAACTGTGGCCTTAGACACTTCCCGCGGTGACTGGAACACCTTTGTTGGGATATGAACACACGCTCTGCAATCCCAGGAGCAAACTGTTCCTGCTGCAGCCGAAAGCCTCTTCTCCTTAATGCCCTGTTTGCAGGCTCTGCTGGGGGCTGGGGGGCCAGGACCCTCTCCCTGCGGCTGTGCAGGGGGTCTCTCTCTGAACCAGGTGATGTGGGGCCCCCTCCGCTTTGGGCCAGGGCATGCACTCCCCAGACTCTGGTTTTCCTGAACCTCCTTTTCATCTCCCTTCCCCTCGGCTCTGTAAGCATAAGCTGGGGATGATGGAAGCAGCAGCAGGATTTTTATTTCCTC
>LNAC01000083.1:4354871-4416255 GCA_002007465.1 Ailurus styani | reverse complement strand
GGGAGGATGGGGCTCTAATAAATGAGTTTGAGAACCAAACTATGTCTAACGCTTCTTTTGCAATCCTCATACTTAAAGGGCATACTATTGTGTGTTCCTTGGCTGGAATTTAGGACCAAGGAGGAGAGAAAAAGAGGAAGAAAAGAAGAAAAGGCAGTAGAGAACCACTAAAGTTTGGAGTTAGACATTGTCCAACTTTTGTGGGCAAGGCAACGAATGCTCAGGGCGCCTGGGTGGCTCCGTGGGTCGGGCCTCGGCCTTCGCTCCAGTTGGTCGTGATCTCCAGTCCCGCATGGGGCTCTCTGCTCGGCGGGGAGCCTGCTTCCCCCTCTCTCTCTGCCTGCCTCTCTGCCTGCTTGTGATCTCTCTCTCTGCGTCAAATAAATAAATAAAATCTTTAAAAAAAAAAAAAAGATAACTCACGCTCAGGTGAAGAAGGAAGTTCAAGACACTTAACTTTCAGATTTCTTATTTCATACAAAACCTTCTTCAATTGGCTCACTGTGCTCTTATTGTCGTTATTTATATTATTTTTCTAGAAGCTGTGTAGTGGCTTCCATGAATGCAATTAAATAAGATGAGTTTAAAAACAGTCAAAGTAATTTCTAATTTACAAATGAAATAACACCCAAGTCTCCCTCTCAGCCTCACTTGGACTGAGTTAGAATATGTTGCTCCTTCTCTAGAATAATAAACTCGATCTCTGGGGGCAAAACCTCATTGGGTACTCTAGCATTATCTTTCATCCAACAGAAGAACATTAGCAAAATGAACAAAGGATTCTATACTAACTCCAACTCCTCCAAGGGAACCGGCTCGCATAATTTATTTTGCTGCAGGTTCTACACAATCTGTCAGTTAAACGGTTTAAATGCCCTAAAATACCACTGGCCCTCACTTACTTTGTCCTGTCGTCTTATCCACACATTAATAAAAAAAAATGAAAGGTATACTACATAGCATAATATTAAGATATTTGTTATATGTTATATACATATATATTTGTTATAATATCTCCCAGATATGTCAGAAGAGTGGATGAACTGTACCAAGATGATGTCAATTTGTTTTAAAATATTTGCAAGAAAGGTTCTGGACAGATGGGCAATCACCAAAGGAGGTACCGTGACAACAGGGACAGAGGTGATGCTAAGGTACTGTTCTCCCACGTACGAGGAATTCCAAGAAAATCCAACGACAGGTAGTAAAAATACTAAGACAGATGGTTTCAGCAGGACCTTGGCAGCTGTCGATAGAAATTATAGATCAGTACATTCCCTTCCTTACAAGTTTTTTCTAGAAACTGACTGGAGAAATTAAATTCCTATCAGGGCCAACGAAATATGTGCCCTATATTGCTAACATCATATTCAGTTGGATGTGAACAGATTTTAATTTCATATCCTAATTAACACCGGTAGAGAGCAATTTCAAAAATGTTTCACAAGGATGAACCAAGTCTTCCCGGCTCTCTCCAACTGGCCGGGAATGTATGCATGCACTCAGCTTCCCCCGTCACCTGCCTTCTTCCTCCTTCGCAACACAAGCCCTTCGCTGCACTGGCTGAATGAAATCATTGTGAATTACTCTGTCTTTTGCACATTTCATTGCCTGAATTCCATAACTATCTGTGTATCAGCGATTGGAGGAGTCATCTCGTTTGCTTATGTGTTTAGGTGGGAATGTGTTTTAGAGATTAAAAAAAAAATACATCTTAGCAAACACCTCAGTATAAAAGCTCTTCAATGTCTTTAGCTCTGTTATTAAGGAATTATTTGCTAGATGCTCCTCTCACAGGTAAAAGATATTTTATCGATGATCAATATAGGCAATCAGTCTTTTCTGTCGTAATTCTTACAATTGTTTTGTTTCAGTGTGTAAGACACTCCCTTTTTGTTCCATTTGAGAAAATTTATTATTCATTTAGCATGTTATAAATTAGTATGCTGTGTAGATATCCTCAGAAAAATATTTTATTACCACAAGTAGAAATGACAAAATTAGCCTTCCCATCACATGCCTTTGGATATTTTCATTTTGAAATTTATTAGCTATATAATACAAACTGCTAAAATAAAAACTTCTACTAAAATCATACTATTTATAAAATACATCCTTACAAACATCTTGCATGTGCGTTTTCTAATCATATTTGTGAATGATTCTATAAATCTTAGAATAAGTAAAATACAGAACATTCTGTATTTGTTTTTTCTCTAACCCTTTTCTCATCTTTTTTCTGGAGTCTCCTAAAATTTACTCAAGCACATAACATATCTATCTATCTATCTATCTATCTATCTATCTATCTATCTATCTATCTATATTTCTCAGAATGGAAAAGAGTTGCCCAAAACATGGGCTCCTTGAGGAAAGAGATCATGTTTTCTGTCTTATCAGTTGTAATACCTAACACAATGCTTAACAGAAAGTACACAGTTGATAGATTTTAGGATGTGGATCAATGAATGAATAAGAGGAAGGTTCCAAAATGTGCTAGACCAAATAAAAAGGGAAAAGCCAATTTTATACCATCCCCATGGCTAGAAACTTTATCAATTCAAATGCTTGGCTCTAAGATTAAGGGTGATCATTATCCTGATAGAGCAAAGAAAAAAATTCTTAGTGGCAAGTTGGGATCGAATTAACTAATCAGCTCAATTGCACTAGATATTCAAGTCTCCATCCCCACCCTTCAGGTAAATGGAAAGATCTCTTACATGGAGTCAAAGGAAACACTGCCTGGGAAATCTCCAATTTGGTGTCATTCAATCACACGTGCAGTTATTCAAAAATATTTACTAAGCCCTTTCTTACTAAGTGCCAGCCCTGTGTTGCAGGAGCGGATAAAACTCCCAGACATGGAAGAAATGGGCTTTGTCCTCTCAGATTAGTATATCTATGAGTTGTGCCTACTATTTGAGATAAGCAAGTGAACAGCCCAGAAAACCAGAGAGACTGGATTCAATGTGTGAACTATGTTGGCATGAATTCAAGGGGAAATGACAACAATTTAGTGACACTGAAATTCTAAATTAAACATTTCTAAAATTGACGAAATTTGGTCAATATTTCTCTCTGAATCCTAGTTAGTTTCCAGGAAATAATAATGAAAACTCCTCAGACATAGGTAACTTGTTCAGACATAGGGAACAACTTTAGGAAGTCCAATTATTACTTTATAGCCTAGTCTAAGTAAGAACTGTAAAAAATGGCTTTGTCTTATTCAGCACAAAAACCATTCAGAAAGACTGGATGAAAACTACTCATTGTCTGAATATTTATTCTCAAAAATACCACATACGCTTTGCTGGGCTTTATCTGCACCTATTGCTGTAATGATTACCAGAATGGAATGATACAGTCTACATAGGCAAGTACTAAATTCTTTGAACCAAAGTCCCCTTAGAAAAGTCCTGTCAAAATATGGAGACTTTACTTGCTTATGGTTTTGATTTGCTAAACTAACTAGCAATCAAAGGATCCCAAAACAACAAATTGGGCAAGCCTTTAATGAGCACCATTGTCTACTAGGGAACTCGCCTTCATTTACCCTTACAGTAACACATGATGGACTCCAGGGGGCGACAGATACAAAGGGCTGGGCCTCATCCAAATATGGGTCTCTGATGCCAGTCCAGGCTCCTCCCATACACAGTGGAGCTGCTTCCCTAAATCACCTCAACTAATGGCTTCTGGAACATACAAGTAACTTCAGAAATCTAACGTGAGAAGGGGGCGCCTGACTGGCTCAGTGGTAAGAAAGCAACGCTGGATCTCAGGGTCGTGAGTTCAAGCCCCATGCTGGGTGTAGAGATTACTTTAGGAAAAAAAAAAAAATAGAGTGTGAAGTGTTCACCCCACAGTCAGTGCACTCGGACCATTCTGCCTCGGTCTTTGTCCTCACAGAGGCCTTTCTAGAATTGTACGATTTTGATCCTGACAGCTGAAGTTTTCCAATGGCTGGCTGAGTGAGGGGTGTTTTCGTATTTTTTGTATATTCTCCAAAGCAACAAATAGTGTTGGGAGTAATTTAGGCATGGAACCGACCATTTTAGGTTTGTGTAGGAAGCCGTGTAATAAGGCTCGGAACCAAGGCTGAGGTAGTCTGGAAGACAGAGGAGGAGGATTTCACGGCAGTGGCCAGGGAGGAGTGAGAGCTTGCAATTTCTAGCTTTGCTGATGCGGGAACAAGGGTGAAGGATGGCATTCGCCCTGCTTCTGCTGAATGTAAAGATTCACCCGAGGAAAACAGTTCAAAGGCGTCATGGCCATACCCCAGTCTCAGAAAGTGCCTCAGAGTATTATGCCTTTGGCCCTGGCAGAAAGGGAGAGTGAGCCAGGGGCCTAGACGGGTACCTGGAAGGTGGACTGTGCAAATAATGTAGACAAGTGTTTGCTCAGTTTTCCCCACTGACCCTAAATGTTTCTTCACCTCTGTCATATATTCTGTGAGTCCTGCAGAAAACTTCTTTTCTTTGCTTCTCTCCTCAAAGCACACCAGATGCCACTGAGATCAGCTAGACAGACCCAGTAGCTCCGTTTCCGTTTTCTGAGTGCGAGTGGACACCCAGGGATGATACACATTTAGGCAGGAAATTAACTGCTTTCCTTGAAGGAGTTCACCTGCCCATTCGTCTCATTATTGGCTCAGAGCTTACGATTAAGGAGTAATGGTCTCCCTGGGTTTCCAGAGCTCACCTTAGAGGCAGTTTATGTTTTCTAGACCCATGATGGCACTAAGCTTTCTAAATTGATTGGGTTTTGTTACCCAGACCTTAGTCTTTTGATCTCCTTTACTCTTTTTTTTTTAAGATTTTATTTATTTATTTCACAGAGGGAGAGAGAGCTCAAGTAGGCAGAGAGCAGGCAGAGAGAGAGGAGAAAGCAGGCTCCCCGCTGAGCATGGAGCCCGATGTGGGCCTCGATCCCAGGACCCTGAGATCATGACCTGAGCCAAAGGCAGAGGCTTTAACCCACTGAGCCACCCAGGCGCCCAGATCTCCTTTACTCTTAATTACAAAGAAGTTCCTCTACATGCATGGCGAGGGCTAGAGACCCCAAGGAAAACCTCAAGCTAAGACTTCGGGAGCCACCAACCTAGTCATGGACCAGGCAGTCTTCCACGCCTGCTTTCCTGCAAAACACACCTGGCATGCCCCGCACGGTGAACCCCTTCCTCCTGAAATCACTGATTCAGGTTCCCCAGGATTATCCTTGCTGAGTAGAGCTGCCGTCACGCAGATGTCCTATAAGCCCTCATGCTAACGCTAAACACAGCACAGGCGAAAGTACAGCCCGATGTCCTGTCCCCCGCCGCACGTGTCTCCTCTGTGTCTTCACGACCTCGCACGCAGCCACCTTCCCACCTTCCACCCGGCAGGCTCCTCTAACCTCCCCTGACAAAGCGTCTTCGGCGTCCGTGAAGCCCACGGCAGGGCTCCGGGGGGGAAGCCAAGAGCAAAAGGACCCACTGGCTCTCTCTTCATTCCTTGCACTTCCTCCTTCCTCCGTGGAGCTTAAAGGCTATTTTCCTCCCCTGAGACGCTTTCTGCAATCTTTGCACAGTATCATCTCTTCTCACATCGTCCCAAGGTACACAGGCTTGGGCATCTACCGTAGAATGACACACCCCCCCAATTAGCAGGTGAGCTTCCCCTTCCTGAAGAAAGGACGATCCACTTCAAGCCCTCACAAACACTAACACATCGGTGCAGAACTGAACAGATTCCCTTCTCACCATGGGAGGATATTTCTGCACTCTTTTATTCCCTGTATTACTCTTATATGTCATGTGCAGTCTTCTGAAATGTGCAGATGTTGCCATCGGTTTCTGCCAAAACTTATCAGGGTCACTACCACTGAAAATTCCAAACAAGTCTCTCTCTGCACTGTCTGACTTGCAGGCTCTTTAGCACGCGTACGGATAAGCTTTCAGGAGGTCCAACATACTCTTACTCCTTGATAATTACAAAATAAACATGTTCATTGTCCTTCCTCCTAGGGGCTCTTTAATTCTTACCGAGGAAAAGGACACGGGAGAAGCTGTAATAGACTGTAGGATCTGTCCACCGTCTTCTGACCCCTTTTTACTTCCATGCAAAAAAAAAAAAAAATTTGCATGGTTTCAACATTTCTAAATTACATTCCCTGAGGAAATACATATTTACTTGAGACATGGTATACCTTATTTAATCCTATGCACAATTAACCCTCAAGATTAGGATCACAGGAGCAAATTATATGCAAATACAGCATTGTTTTATACTTTCAGAAGTCTTGGATAAATATTTCGCGAGCATCTTCTTAATTAATTGCTAACAGTTCTAACTCCTGTCAATGTTGGACTTTCAGTTTAACTGCCTGTGGCTTCTTCTGGCCCAGATCCCTGACATGGACAGGGCTGCTGATCATAAAATCATAGGAGATGCTCCATGCACCAAATTAAAGGGGCGAGGCCCAGCACCTATAGGTTTGAAGTAAGGTTTAAACTGAAAACAGGCTGACTGCTTGAAAATACATTTTTCCTGTTATTCAGTGTTCTAAATAGATTTTGTAGAATTATATAGAAAGAAACAGAGAGAAACATTCCGGAAGCTCACCCTTTTGTAACAGTTTCAGATTGCAAGTATTTTGAACTGAGTTTATAAACCTCAAAGTGACCTAGAGAGAAAAGGAAGGTACATGCATTTGTGCAGGGATGACCTAGTTTCTAAGTCTAAATATTCTGCCATGCTCCAAGTTCTGCTACTGACAGCTTTAAAACCCTCTATGCCTGTAGGTGTTTCCTTAATGCAACTACTTGATGATGTGGCTTCATGCTGACCTTTTAATTTGGGAGAAGATGAAAGAGAATATATTGTGCTTTACTACTTGTAAAAATGTTGAAACACTGAAATGCTAAAAACATTCTAGATGAAATTAAAGAAATGATCTCGGGAGAGAACTAGAAAAAGTAAAGTCTCTTGGGGGCACACCATTAAAAAAAAGTCAATTATGGATTGTGTCCATCTCTTAATATGATTTCATAAACCTTTTAAGTGATAATAATATGTAATTTCATGGGTTTTATAAAGCAGTGCGTTGTTCACTGATCACTAAGTATGGTGTCAAAATGTGACATCTTACAGGAAAAGCCAAAATGCCTTGACATGGGGTTGATTCTGTATACCAAGTAGATGAGAAAACCTGAAATTCACTGTAAGAATTATTCTTTCAAAAGTCATGGCTTAATCTTTGACCTACCATTATGATCATTTCTAACGAACCTGAAATGTCTGCATTTTATTTTCTGTATGTGTCTCCAGCCAACTACAAGTAATTTAAAATAAAAAGGCTATTTTAATAGTCCTTTTTTAACCCCAAGAATTTAAATGCAAGAAATCAGTAACTCATGCCTAAAAATTCCTGATTCATAGGTATTATGCTATGCTTTCTTTTCTTTCAAAATCGTCCTTATAAATCATATTACTTTGCTAGTAGACACCCTGTAATTCTTTTTCAAAGTTAAAAAAAAATTTTGGCAGGTTCCTCTTATTTTTATTTTGGTGATTTCTAATATGTACTTAAAACTAACTCTCAAGCTAGTGACACTTATTAAAATATCTAATAGTGACACATACTTGCAAAAAATGTAATAATGTATTTAGCTTCTTCTAGTATCAATCTTGTCATGACTTCTTTGTAAGTTCAGTTATAAAACATTCAATATATAAGTATGATATCATTGATCTGGAGAAGTTTGCTTATTCAGCTTCATAAAACACTTTGTATTATGGCGAAATGTTATTCTCAAAATCTAATATATACTATGTGCATCCAGAATACAAATTATCACCAGGCATCAATATACATTGTGGTAAGTTATTGAATAATATTTCTGCACCTGGCTGATTCTGCAAAAAACCAAATATCAAATAAGTAAAAACAAAAGGTTTAACACTTCAACTAAATGATCCACAAGCAGCTAAAAATGCCAACAAAGATAGGAATATTTTCAAAACGGATCGGCATTAATTTTCACCAGAAAGACAAATCAGAGCCAATAGATAGTGTCCACCAAAGCAGCACTTGTAGATTTGATATTATTCTTCCCACATTATCTGCCTACACACTGTGATAAAATAGTAAATGTATCATTGATACAGGAACTCAGAGATTTCAATGCAGCTTCTTCTACAAACAATAATACATTCAGGAAGCAAACGTGACCTACTGAGTTCTAGGTTTTCCTCACCGAGGCTGATTTAGGAAGATTACTTTTTTTTTTCTTTTCAGCCCTCATGTAGTTTATTTATCCAAGGGGACCATAATGATAACCGAATCTGCAAAGGTACTATGGGACCCCAGTGCTTGTGTCAAGATACATACTCCACAGAGAATACTTTAATAAGACTACCATGTAAATGCCTGTACCAAACAATATTTACAATGAAATGTTTATGTTTATTTAGATTTTTCAATACCAGAGGAATCTCTCCCTAGCCTTCTTTCTTCCCCACCCCCCAAAAATACAAATTTCACTTAGGTTTTTGAAAATTTCGTCCAAGATCGTTCCTATCTTTGGCTCATTCCAATCTTTCTCTTTCTCCTGACTTCATGACAAGGGCACTGTTTTAGCTTCAACAGATGCCCTTGCTATGAACATCAGCCAGGAACAGAGGCTTTTAGAAACACAGGACTCATGACAAAAGAAAGCTTGGCTGATAGAGGAGGGCGTGGTCTTGCCTATTTCCAAGTTCGCGTCTATTGTGACAGAATCCTCATTATACAGTACTCTTTGGAAAGATTAGAAGAACAATTCGGAAAACAATGTAGTAAGAGAAAAGGCATTTGGAAAATCACTTCCTAAAATCTCTTAAAATCGATCTCCCTGCTTCTGCTCACAACATTAGACGTGGCTGGGAAGAAGGTCAAGCCACCTCAAAAGGCAGGTCCAAATCAAAGTGCTTTGTGATCAGATTGGACCCACTGACTTTCAGGACCCACTGACTCATTGGTCTGCTTTTATTTACTAACATCAAGACTGGGGCTAAGAAATCTCGTTTTCTGACATCAAAGACCACACAATGTCTGCAGTGAAAATCATACCGGGGAGAAAAAAACAACCTACTCTGGGAATCTGAGCCCAGGCAACGGCAAGCAGCCTGAAGGTCAACATACGGTACAGAGCTGCAGACTGGAAGCTTTCGGATTCAATATTCCACATTTCTCTTAAGCTTGTGGTTTGCAAATGAAACCCCAAATTCACTTTTGTTTTTTTATTTCAATTCAATTAATTAACATATAGTACTAGTTTCAGAGGTAGAGGTCAGGGATTGCTCAGTCCTATGTAACACCCAGTGCTCATTCCATCACGTGCCCTCCCAAAGGTCTGTCCCCCCGTTTCCACATCCCGCGCACCCCGTCCCCTCCAGCAACCTCAGTTGATTTCCTATGATTAAGAGACTCTTATGGTTTGTCTCCCTCTCTGATTTCGTCTTGTTTTATTTTTTCCTCTTTCTTTTTTTTTTCTTTCCCAAAATCCACTTCCTAACCCCACTGTGAATCAGACCATGAATTTCCTAACGAAACCTAAAAGAATGTTGTCAACTAGACATGGACCGTGTACACACGTTTTCTTCCCACACCGCAGGAGCCCTCTTGAACCATCACCACTTCCTCTCCAAAGACAAGCCTCTCAGAGCCTCACCACCTCCTGCAGTTACTGAGAGAAGCAACCGATGCCCTTCAAGGTCATTTTTCAACACTGTGGACCTGCTGACAACATTCTCACAGTTATTCAGCAAAACCCCAAACCCTGAAAGGCCCTTCTCCACTGCCTCTGCCCATATGAACTGTGGGCATGCTTCCCTTTCTACAGCAGGTGGAAAGACCCTCCAGGCCCACTGGAAAAATTCATTGTCACTGAATCACGGGGTGCAATCGCATACTTGCTTTATTCATGCTATTACCTCAGGAGGAATGCTAGCCCCCTTGTGTCCACTTAAGAAATGCTACCAACCCAGCAAACCCCAACTTAAATGCCACAGTTCTGTGACTGTCCCTGATTCCCCAATTAGAAATAATTGTTGCTTTCATTCTGATTATATGTCTTTGAGTCTCTATGTTACAATTTTTATCTTTTATGTTTATTGACATCATTTACATAAGACATAAGCATCCACTCTAATTATGACTTCGCAGAAGACAGAAATGCATCTTCTTAATGTTTATAGCCCCCCTATGGTCTAAAATTTGCCTTTTGGTTAGGCAAAACTTTTATCTCTTTACATTTTTGTATATTTACACGTTTTGTTGTTTCCACCGCATCTAAAAAAATTAAACCTAGCAGTCAAATATTTTCTCTACTCAGTATTTTTATAAAGCGTGAGAAATGAAATCTAAGAAATAGAAACTATTTCAGCATTGGATACCATCTTGAGTCAAACACTTAAGCAAGATTATTAATAATCGATGAAATCTTAAGTCCCATGAAAAAAATAACGCTTCACTCATTTTAGCAAGACACGTGCTACATTAATGAAAAGTTTGGATATAGCATAAATGCTATCATACTAAGTATAAACGCAGTTTTATTTTCATTAAGTAAACATAACTACCAACCACATTTTTACCAGCATAAACACTGTGGACCTGCTTTAATGAATTAAATGTTTCTATTACAATAATATGTCTTGACTGTTCGCACGAACACCTCTAGGATATTTGAAGATAGTTTTTTTCACTTAGATTAATGAAAAAGACCACTCGAAAAGGGCTCATTTAATTAAGGTGCAGAGAATATGCAATCCTAACAGACCTCGGTCTAGCTCCACGGAACAATGTGATGTTTTTGTCACGTTGATGAAAAAGTATTTCTGATGATGATGACAAAGTTTGTGTTAAAATATTAACACTCAAACTCCTTATTGATACATGTTTATTACCCATGGATCGATTGAGAACTTTAAAATTTATTAAATATTTGGCATGTAAAACATCTCACCGTTATAAGTAGTTAGTATTTACTTTTTCTCAAGCCATAGCCTCTGTTTTCAAGGAGTATAAGATTATGGAAATTTCTAAATGATGCTACATTATTTCCATTCACGGTATTATGAGATTTTAGAAACCTTCTGCTGCCTTGGCTTTGTAAGGATAAGATGAGCCCCTTTCTTAATCTATAATCACTGTGGCACAGGCCTGGCCAAATTTTCATAAATTGTGAATCAAAGCTTTGAATAAATATGTTCATTTGTATGTGTTATTTGCCCACAGCAAATTATCACAATGAACAAAGAAACCAAAGCCATAATTAAGTTGATAAAAATGACTATTATATTCTGCAGCAGCATTACAGGTCTTGAAGGTGACTGATTTGGAAACAAGATTACTACCTAAATAAACAACACATGAATCATAGAAACCTACCTGGAGAAGACCAAAGTATCTCATTCCTCCCATAACATTTCCATTTTGGAAAGCTCATAAAATAAATTTTGGAAAACTCAAACTTGTTTTACTGTTTGCTTCTTTCTGTGATTTTACATTTTCCTCTAAGTTTGGCTATCTATATTAGGCATTGTTTATTACATATTATTATTACATATAATATATGTTATATAATTTTTTAATTTTTTATTGTTGTGTAAAAGGCCTGTATGTCCATCAGCTGGGGAACGGATAAAAAATACGGGGCAGAGCCACACCATGGACTACTATTCGGCAATAAAAATGAGTACATACCGAAGCAAACATGTTAGGGGTCTACCCCCCTGAAGTCTATTTTATAGACTGTGGCCAAAACCGCATAAAAAAGTACACATCTGTTTATGTTCCTTTACTACTTACAAATATTGATCCCTTCCCACTGAGCACTTAGTAGGATCAAGACATGAATTCCCTTAGAAGTACATTACTCATTCTCGGACACTACGGCCCACGAAATGAAGCCAAAGTCTCCACGGGGAACTTCTCTGCCTCTCCTTTCCTCCGTCTCTCCCTTGACCTCCTTTCCCTCTTTCTTCCGTCCTTCCCTTACCTCTCTCACACAGACTTTGTTATCTACCCCTGCCTGTGGCCCTTGCCATTTGCTCTCCTGCAGGATCTCCAATCTGTACTTACTTGTTGACACAGCTGTCAGAACTGGTTCTACTTACTCTCAACAATAGACCCATTCACAGGGAGTCTAGAAGCTAAATCCTTGAAACGCACATGACCGATTTCCCCCCCAGATCTCAAAGTCAATGTTTTTTCTTCTGTTACCTAGCCCTGTTTCATGTAACTCATCTTGGCAGAACCCTTCGTCCTCTTCTTGATCCCAAAAAGACATTCAGACATCTATGCTCTTACTCACACACTTCCTCAGAGTAGATTCTTTCTCTCTTGCACCACTCACGTTGTCGGTAGCGGCTGCATCACACGGTGTTCTGAACAAGGCAAGGTCTCAATAAATGCATGTTTTGTGACGATGTGTGTGCTATTTTGTGAATGCAAGATTTTTCCTATTCTTCCAAAGAAATTTTAGAGTCACTAGACTCATTGATAACCATATATTTTCATGAGTATGACTGACTCCCATGCCCTGAATCACTTTCATATTTTTTTACATTGAATGTGCACACAATCTGACATTTACTTTGAATGGGTTATTCCAGACTTTTCATAATGCATCACACAAGCCAGCTAAAATTGCCCTCAGCCTTGCTACCTGCAGCCCCCAATCTACCTTGTAAAGGTGCTGACATGCCAACTTATTTCGAAAACCTGCCAGGCAGAAACTTATGGTATTTAGGGAGTGCAAAATCCTAAATGACAATTTCCAAGTGAATATTGGGAGAGTTGATCTGTTTCCCCTTATCTACTATATAAATCTTTCTCTTCGTGCTGAAGGGCTTCACATTTTAATAGAAAATACATGTCTCCCAGTACTCACTACATTGATATTTCTGTCACAGTGTCTGCTGCTTACAGAGATTTTCCAATTCTACTCCGTAGCTTAATAGCCACAGGAGACACTGATTTGGCAAAATATGATATCATTTCATAATGTCATTCATAATCAATGTTAGAAACCTGGGGGCAAAATGCCCCTGCCACAGATCTACTCCAGGTATTGGCAAAGACCACCCTGTGTTCCGTGCACTCTCGAGTACGCAGATAAAATGCACAGCTCCTTATTTTGCATACTTTCTCCCTTTGCCTTTTACCAAAAAATGGGAATATAAGCACGTACCTGTGTATCCCACCTGTTCCTTACTCTAAAGTGTGTCTCTAGAGCTGAAAACAAATGTGTTTTTAAACAAAAATATTTCTGAGCTTAAGTATGATTTTTCCTTATTTGTAATTTTATCAACATGTTTATCAAATACCAGTTTATTTTAACAATAGTTATAAGAAAGAACATTTCCTACCTGATTTCCTGATGCCTTACACCCCGATATCCTTCAACTATTGAAATGGGACTTGGCTTACTTGTTTACAATTGTGTGTTTATCACCACTTAGCGTCAGTAATTTTGTCTGCAGTTACATAAACAGAGGCATTGGTCTAAGAGTAGATGACGCCATGATGTCCCGTTGAGGTCGTGCCTCCTCTTACACGATGTGATGAGGTCACTTCTCTGTGGTAGTCTTTGCAAAAACTCATAACCCCAGGCAGATCTTGAGAAAAATCTAGACAAATCTAGCTTGGACACATTCTAGAGGATGCCTGACCAGTATTCTTCAAACTGTCACGGTCATGAAAAGTAAACAAAGAACGTGAACCATCACAGACCAGAGAAGACTGGAGAGGCGTGACAACTAAACGCAATGTGGCAGCCTGGACTGGATTTGATCCTGGAACAGAAGGAAGACATTGATGGGGTAACCGGTGATGCCCAAATAAAGTCGAATGGTGAACCATGTAAACAAAAAAAGGAAATAAGAGTTTAAACTAATCATTAAATGGAATTCGTGGGGCGCCTGGGTGGCTCAGTGGGTTAAAGCCTCTGCCTTCAGCTCAGGTCACGATCTCAGGGTCCTGGGATCGAGGCCCGCATCGGGCTCCCTGCTCAGCGGGGAGCCTGCTTCCTCCTCTCTCTCTGCCTGCCTCTCTGCCTACTTGTGATCTCTCTCTGCCAAATAAATAAATAAAATCTTAAAAAAAATAAAATAAATGGAATTCATTTGTGAAAATGGTGTCATCATTCTCCTTGTCCTTCCTTAAGCCTTTAAATGAACTTCTCTTAATTACATCATAATTCATCGTTAGGCTCGAGCAGGCTTTCTAAGGCCCGTATGAATCAGCTGGCCATGGCAAACCTTCAGAACTCTGACATCACCGTCTATGTGCACAGTGGTGCAGCAGGAACACGTTTTTTGTTACACCAAACAGACTGTGTTCTGTACGTAAAAAATTAATTGCAAACATGGCTCTTTTAGGAAGTGTGCATGCATGCTGTTTTGAGAGGAGTGTGTCACCAAGAACGCGGGTCAACCTCTTCTACTGGCAAAGCCTCTTGCTGTCAGAGTGCCAGTGCGTCGAGGAGGGGGGCCGTGGCCTTCACCTTCTGCAGCGACAACAAGGCCCAGCTCATGTGACACCCCTTCTCTCCATCCCTGGCCGTGGCCCAGTGTCATGGAAAAGTGGTTTAAGACCACCTTCCTTTCCCACCAGCCATTGTCAATGTGTGGTTTCTACACTAGCAGCATTGGCTTCGATCGAAACTCCCTCCAGGCTCAAGTTTAAGACCTAGGGAACCAGAAACTCTCTAGGGGAGGCACAGCAGTCTTCGTTCTTAGTAGCCCTACAGGGGGTCCCACGACACACCCAACTGTGAGAACCACGGCTTCACCAGTAACGCAATTTAACGTGGAAATGCTTTGAAACCATTAACATGGCCAGCGATACAGTCTTATTGCAGCTGACCAATCATGCATATTGTTAGAACCTGGGCTCCTCGTCTTACAGCCTTTTTCACTGTTTTCTTTATACTTTAGCACTCAGGTGATTGCAAATGTTCTGAAATTGGGCACTACAGTTAAAGGGATAGATAGCATTAGCCTTCTGGACAGAGTAAAACCTAAAGAAATTGTTAAGTGTAAAAAAAAACAATGAAAAATTCTAGTGTAAAAGTATTACCCCAAAGACTGAACTGGGCAGTTAAAGTGCTCTACTTAGACTGGAAATTGATGGTGTGTGAATATTAGTTCACCCTCCTGAGGAAGTCTGCTCTCTCTTCCAACGGGGTTTTAATAAAGTGTTTGCCAGTGGCCACCACCTGTAAGCGAGCGCGACGCCGGGATGAGAATGAGAGCCTGTGCACATGTGCTGGCCACGGCTGGCCAAGGGAAATGCTGCTGTTGAGAGCATTCGTTTGGTTTTCCTGTGACAGTCCAATGACCCAAAGTTCCTCTGTCAATATATCTCTTTTTCCTCTCTGGAGAAGGACCAGTCACCCTCCGAGTCTATCTGGCAGACCCCTGCCTTTTGTGCCCAGTGTGGCTGTTACTTCTCTGTTGGGTCTTTTTTTGTTTTAATTATTTATTTATTTGACAGAGAGAGAGAGAGAGAGAGAGGGAGAGATTACAAGCAGGCAGAGAGGCAGGCAGAGGGAGAGGAGGAAGCAGGTTCCCTGCGGAGCAGGGAGCCCAATGTGGGGCTCGATCCCAGGACCCTGAGACCATGACCAGAGCTGAAGGCAGAGGCTTAACCCACTGAGCCACCCAGGTGCCCTGACTCTGTTGGGTCTTTCTTTGACAGAGATCAAGGACAACTGAAACTCCTTTGTAGGTGGTCAGCAAACCGTGGGCTTCCGTGTTCTCATGCACATCACCGTCGTGTCTCACTGGGGAAGTCCAGAGGCCACCCTGCCTACCCCCCACCAGCCCCTCTGTTCCACACCCACATGTTCTTCATACACACTCATGCTGTCCCACTGGCTTCTTCACTGTAGCCAAGAAGCCCATGCCTCCTGCCTCACCTTCCACTGTGTTCCGGTCCCACTGGCTTTCACGGGCATTTCCTACTGTCTCTACACCCTCTCCAGGGGCCTCGGATTGTCCCCCTGCCTGCCTTCATCTCTCCCTTCTCCGCCAAGTGGAGTCCACCAGCTTATTATGGTCTACACCATCTTTCAAAGGTTATGTCTTCAGAGAAGCCTCCCACGGCCCGCCAGAGACCTTCTCTGGTCTTCCTTTGATGTAACCTTACATAAGTTTGTGTGATAAGCAAAAGATTTTGGAGCTAGAGAACTTGGGTTTGAATACTGTTTATGCTACTTATTAGCTGTGTGATTCTGGGCAAGTTGTTTAACCTACCTGTTCTCAGCTGTCTCGTCTATAAGACAGGAATGATAGTAGTGCTTCCTGCATAAAGCTGCTGTGAGGATTCAATGAGTTGGGACATGTCAAATGTTTCTTGTACCACTAGTGTCTAGAAAATGCTCGACGTTATAACTGTGGTTATTGCTCTAATTATCGTCCCCAGGGCGCCTGGGTGGCTCAGTGGGTTAAAGCCTCTGCTTTCGGCTCAGGTCATGATCTCAGCGTCCTGGGATCGAGGCCCGCATCGGGCTCTCTGCTCAGCAGGGAGCCTGCTTCCTCCTCTCCCTGTCTCTCTGCCTTCCTCTCTGCCTACTTGTAATTTCTCTCTCTGTATCAAATAAATAAATAATTAAAAATCTTTAAAAAAAAAAATATCGTCCCCATCAGACTCCACACGCCTCAAAGACAAGGTGTTTTCTAATTTTTAGTCTCATGTCACACGTTAATGGTACATGGCTGGTTTTCAATACATGTTTGTTGAATAAACAAGTGATTATTCCTACTGTCATCTTTAGTACATTTAAAAATAATTATTATAGGTAAAGAATCCTGTTTTTCTAAGAGATAGTCTGACGGTTAATAGCAGGAACCATACAAAGTCCTCTGCTTTGACTTCAGTACCTAAGAGTGCCGGAGATAGAGTAAGTCCTTATTGAATGAGAAACCAATTCAGAAAATAAATGAGAATAAAGCATGAATAGATTGACTTAAAGCCATTTTCTTCTATAATTTCCTTAACGACTTGCCTTTTGGCTGATGCTTCACCGAAATGAAAAGTCTGTAAGGGAATTCATCCTCCATTAATGATTCTGGGGAAGCATTCCTCAGGTTTGGGAACACAAGCAATGGATGAACAGAACAGAAGCCATGGATGCAATATTCCAGGCAGGAAACGCTGGCCTCAGCTAAGCCAGATTAAAGGGTTTCCGTAAGTGATTCCAACCGAAACGGCTCCTCTCACAACCCCACTGCGAATGCGTGGGTCCCTCCATCCCTCACACAGAAAGGGGGGTGACCACACAGCTGGAGGGAGAGACGCAGGAGGACCAAGTGCAGTAGAGAAAACAGGAATAAAACCTTCGTTCTTAAAACAGAAGAGCACACCTAGAAATAGCAGCCCCGCTGTGTGAGTGCGCACTTTTTCTAGACTGTGTGTCTTGGGCGTTCCACGGTCGTGGCTACGCCGGCCTGGCACCACTGCTTTCGTGAGCTGTGGTTTCTCACTTCAGTGGCCAATGCCGGAAATGTGGAAGTAGAAGATAAAGGAAGAAATTGCTTTCCACCTCTCCTGAATTCAAGGGCATAATCCAAAACCGTGACTCGAAGAGTTACACTGCTGTTGTTACTTATTTTCTTGTTCATTGAGATTCCAACAGTATTCGGGATGTTTAGAAAGGAAAAGCAACGCTGTGAGTAGTAAACTCATCATTCACAAAAGTAAAATGCAATTGTCAGTTCCTAGGGTAGAACCAGTATATTCCTAGCCTGGGGAAGAGTTAGAATTTCTGGCCTACGCTGCTAACTGGCTTTGTCGTTTTGTGATAAGTAACCTAAAATCTACTTTCTAGACAACCCCTCACTGGTAAAATGAGGATACAGGTCTACACTGGACGATCTCCAGTGATTAAAAAGCCTTATAACTATACTTTCTTGTCTTTCTTTACATATAATTTCTTGTGTCTAACCGAGCCAAAAAGCAGCATGCTATTTCATTGGTGAAATGCCATGTCTCAACATCAAATGTCTTATGATATAACGAAAATGATGATGATGCTTATTTTTAAAAAACTATATTTATAATCTTTCATGAGAACCTGTTTTCCTTCCTCTGAACTCTAACCCCAATGCACACCTGGGCCACAGTCCTAGGCGCCCTGTTGAAAATACAGTTCATGGAGAACACTAATTGAGTAACTCCTGAAAGTATTACTTGATCATCAAAGCTGGGAGATAATGAAAAATAAATAAATCCACATACTTGTAGAAAATGATCGACTTCCGCATCACTCATATAAGCCCGGCTTCACCCCCAGGGAACCAGGATAAAACAAGAGGCTTCATAAACTTTTAAATGAGCAGTTACCCTTCCCAACAAAGTTCAATAATGTATCTGTGTTTTGACTACGACCAGTGTAACTCATTACAGACTAAAAGCATCCAGCTGGTAGTCTTTTAAATGTAGCCACTTCGCTGGAGACTGCAATAGACTATTTCAGGCTGAGAAAAGGAGGAAGACAGACAGAAAGACAGAATGGGTCGGGAGGGAGAGAGAGAACGCGTACCCATCTGAGATGCTTGAAAAATGGTCTTTGGGAACTAGTCCATTCTGTGCAGGTGCCAGAGTCCTCCTGCGTGTGTGTGTGTGCGCGCACGTGTGTGTGTGTGTGTGTGTGCATGCGTGCACTCATGCACAACCCCTACCATAGTGGAAAGTCACTCAAGCAACAACGCAAGCTGGGAGAGTATGCCTCAGGGAACGCCAGCAGTTGAAAAGCTGTCAAACACAGCATGAAGACCGAGCGCAGGAGACAAAGCAAGAATGAAGTCTGCATTCTTAAAACAGAAGAGCACACCCGAGAAAGAGCAGGAAGGGAGTATCATCTCTAACGGGCCCGTGTGAACAGAAAAGATGCCAAGAGGGCTCCAGGATGAACGTGTGACGCAGAAAAAATATATATATATCTTTCATAAAAAGAGAAGACGGCTTATAAACACCTTCCCAACAAGGGTAGCGTATGTCTGTCTGTCTGAAACCTCCTACTGCCAATTAGCTGGCCGTAGCACCACAACTGGTAATGCTGAAGCAATTGCCTGCATAAAACACATCGAGACCCGCGGAGACCACAGTCAACTCACAGGAGAGGACATCTCAGACTGGACGCCTGCTTTAGCCAACCGAATCTAATATTATTTGAGGCATCTTATAAAAGAAATAATTTTTCATATTTCATAAATGATAAAAATAAATAGTTGTGGAGTATGCACTCAAGGAATAAGGTTTTTTTCCCAATAAAAGGCCACTCCAAGAGGACTTAACTCTATTTGCAGACTCACTTTGCATTTCCTTCTGTTGTCCATTACTTTTCTGCGAGCTGAGAGTTTGCCTTAGCTGAAGGAACATAACCACTCCTTCCTAATGAGTTATATCTTCCCTTCAGAATGGTTCCACCCGGGCACCCAAGGACAATGTCTGGCAGAGTCAGAGTGTGCCACAGAATCACGAAGAACTGATCCATGCCGAGGAACTAAGCCCGGGGTCTTCCCACGAGGCTCTGTGATCATAAGGAAGCATCAGAATTCAAGGGCCGAAACCCACTTTCCCAGGCGGGCATCATTAGGGGACCTCTGGGCCAATTCATTCCAGGGGGAGGGAGGGACCGGGGGTCTCTTTTACAAGGGCACTAATCACATCCATGGGGGGCTACATCCTTCTGACCTAATCACCTCCCAAAGGCCCCATCTCCAAATACCATCCCCTTGGGGGTTAGGTTTCAACATAGGAATTTTGGGGAGACACATTTAGCCCATGGCATCCTGCGAATCGGCAGTCTAATTTTACTCAACAAACATGTTTCAGACAACATTCTATGTGTAGAATGTGTAGAACTCGGCTTTATTTGCCACAGACATATAAAAATGGGGTAAATCACATCTTTCTCTGTCAGTAGAGTAGGGAATTGAAAAAAACAACAATCTTATAATTTCTGGCTACAGTTTTAAGAAACTTGAGCTTTTGTACATGTTGGAAAGGGCAGTTAAAAATATGTCAGCACAGAAAAGATCAGTTCTTCTGGGAACACCCATGCTCACATATTTCTTTGACCACAGCTGCAGCAAGGCCGCAAGCAAGTGAGCAAGGTTTGTCCATCTGTCCCAGTCTCCTGCAGCCATGGAGCTCACCGTACCAGTGTGTTCCCACTGGCGGGCATACGGCAGGGGACAGAGGTCTGTCTTTCAGGGTCCGAGCAAACCGAAGGGGTCTGTGAATTAGACTCCACATCGTTTCTCACTTGGGCAATTTTTCAGCTTAGTCCGAAAAGCCTGGTGGCACTTTTATGAAACTACACGACCTTATCTTTCTTTCCGCAAAGGTTTTTGTGAGTGATTAGCATAAAGATTCCCCTTTGCAGCATCCGCTTCCCAACTTTGTCATCATCAGACAGCCCACATTCCTGTCCTTGTGTGCGGTTCTAATCATGAGTCACCACGGTGGGCGCAGGGAGCCAAAGGCCCCAGGTCAGGCTCCGTGTAGAAACGCACCTGCACACATCAGTGTGGGTGCTCACACTTTTCTGAAACCCATCTCATTTAATTTGATTAAAGCAAATCACTCAGAAAATAGTGTTTTTTGAAAGTTGAACCACAGAGATCTTCTTTTTTCCCAAAGAGAATACTATGAGGAAATTCAGAGTATGTAATGATACGCAACAAATTCAATCAGAACACACACACACACACACACACACACATACACACAGTCTCCCGTAACAACAAACATGATTTCCATTTTTAGTGCATCCAATTCAATACCTCTTTTCAGAGAAGATTTATTTCTGCTTACAGAAGCAGATAAAAGAATAATAGCTTAACAATTGCTCACCTATTCAAGAACGATACAAAACAGATGTGAATTCAAATTTGCACTTGAAAACTAGCAACTCAGCCTGCATGGATAGGGCCGTGGTTTCGGTGGGCAGGGAGGCACACGGCCAGCCCGACGGGTTCGGGTTATAGGTGCATCATTACCAAGACAAAGACATTTCTCCAAGCAGTAGATTAGGTGCACCGTTGGGTTTTTGTGTCCTTGTTTTTGTTTTTTTGTGGGGTTTTTTTTTCCTGGCCCAGGGTTCAATACAACTTGTATTCATTGTCTCAGCTTAGAACTGAGTTTTCAAAGCTAACTGCTGCAGGAAGATGCCCCCTCTTCGTCCTCAGGTAGGACTGCGGCTGCCAAATGTGAACAAAATTGAAGATGCAAACCCAAGAACATAAGGCATGTATACCACCGAGATTTCCGCTATTAGTTATTCAAAGCAAAGAGGAAAAGGGTCTTTGGCAGGTGTCAGAATGACATGCAGGTGAACTAAAGGTCCCTTTCTCTACCCCCTACTTCCATATGTGCTCCTTGCTCTGGCTGGGAACACCGTATGAGCCAGGGATGGGTGTGCTTCTAAGAGTGTTGGCTGGTCAAAGCCTGGGAGTCTGATGTGCCGTGAAAACCACATGCACACTTCAGAAATGTAACAGACCAGAAGCAGAAAGGTGAACTTGACATTTCGATGTTGACATTGTATGTGTCCACAATAGAAAGGAAAAAATGTCTAGAACCTGAGCCATTTGTTTTCTTAGCAGTGGTTGCATAATGCCGGGTCTTCAAATATTTTCAGACAAAAGTACTAACATGGAAGGAAGGGGTCATATTATCAACAGAACTTCCTTTTTGCATTTTGACATTATAGTAATTATAATAAAATTTAAGACAACTGGATTATGAAACAAAGTATTATCAGTGCCTCAGAATCAATTATGAAAAAAAGATCATGAGCTTACTCACATCTGAAAGTTTTCTAACATATTATTAAATTTCCTTGTTTTTCTCCAGTGAAGTTTCCATGTACATACTTTTTGAAATCACTTATTCACTATATTCTGTAAGGTTTGCATTATTGGATTAAACACATAAATCATCTCTCTTCATACAACTGTTACCTCTAACAGGGGTGGTGTCTACTTTTCAACTTATTCACAGTGTCACTGTGTTGAGGACACTGAAGTCACAGTGAGGGTTAGGAAGAAGGAGTAACATGATAATTTCACAGCCTACGCCAACCCTAATCCACAGAAGTCTCTCTTGACCTGACCCCAAAACACGACATCATTATCCCCTGGGAAATCTCATCAAATAAACAAGAAGAGGACTTTGACATCACTTGGATCCACCTGCCTATGGCCCCTTACCCTTTCTACCTTCTGTTGTGGTATGTTCACAGGAGTCCTACTCCGTGTATGGTCTGCAGACTCATAAAATGGATAGTTTACGTTGTGCAAACCAAAATATCTGTCTTCCCAAACTGAAACTCCATACCCAATAAACAAGACGTCCCCATTTCTCCGTCACTCCGCCCCTGGCAACCACCGTTCTACTCTCTGTCTCTATGAATTTGAAATTTTTAACCCTAGGAAGACAAACATGTTTTTTGAGTACAAATATGAATGTTGGGTATCATTTTATATTGGGTTCAAAATGAGCTCGCTCTGTACTGTGTTGCTAGTTGGGTTAACAATTGCTTCCTTTTTTTTCCCCACTTAGAGAATTTTTTTTGAAAAAGTATGCTTGCTAGTTCCCCCACTACATTGGTTATTTCCATCTATTAAAATTCGTCCTGTACATTCTAATCTCCAAATCATGATTTGAACTATATTGAATTTATTTAGCTTTCTTGCATGCCACATTTAACTTTATTTTTTACTCATGTTCAATGGTCATCACTCACTGTTACAATTGTCTCTGAAGGAAAGATGTTAAAAATAAGATGCTTTCTATAGCAAAGCAATGCAAGATCGCAAGGCTAAATAATAAGTCCAAATTTTCTCGACGAGTTACTGTAAGTGTCAAAATGAAAGCCAAGATTTCTGCAACCTAAGTTTCCACAGCTGGATGAACGGATAAAGGAAATGCAGTATACATACCCAGTGGAATATATCCAGTCTTGGAAAAGAATGAAATTCTACCATATGCAGCAATATGGATGAACCAGAGGACCCTAGGCTAGGTGAAATCAGCCGGATACTGCAAGATTGCACTTAATGAGGCATCTAAAATAGTCGAACAAACAGCCAAACTCCTACAGAGTAGCAGGGTGGTTGCCAGAGGCAGGGGAGGAGGGGGCTAGGGTGAAGAGAAAATTGGGAGTTGTTATTCGAGGGGTGTAAAGTTTCAGTGATACAAGATAAATAAGGGTACAATCCAGTACTTCTAATTAATAACACTGTACTGTGCACTTAAAATTTTATTAAGAGGGTAGATCTCAAGTTAAGTGTTCTTACCACCGTACAAAAAATGAAAGAAAGAAAACCAAGGTTTCTGACCACCTCATCATCTATGCCCTCATAAATGCTTTCTGTGAAAAGGTACCGTTGCATGGTGCCATTTTAATTTCTTCTCATAGTAATATTTAAATGTTCAGTATTTTGCATAGTTAATTAAGATAAGGTGCCTCTTCCTTTTAATTTTTTTTTTAAAGATTTTATTTATTTATTTCACAGAGGGAGAGAGATCACAAGGAGGCAGAGAGGCAGGCAGAGAGAGAGGGGGAAGCAGGCTCCCTGCTGAGCAGAGAGCCCGATGCGGGCCTCGATCCCAGGACCCTGAGATCATGACCTGAGCCGAAAGCAGAGGCTTTAACCCACTGAGCCACCCAGGCGCCCGGTGCCTCTTCCTTTTAATGACCCGACGATTCCCTGGGGAATTCTACCAAACATTCAAAGAAGAAATAATACCTATTCTCCTGAAGCTCTCTCAAAAAACAGAAACAGAAGGAAAACTTCCAGACTCTTTCTATGAAGCCAGCATTACCTTGATCCCAAACCAGGCAAAGACCCCATTAAAAAAGGAGAATTTCAGGCCAATATCCCTGATGAATATGAATGCCAAGATTCTCAACAAGATCCTAGCTAATAGGACCCAACAGGACATTAAAAAGATTATCCACCATGACCAGGTGGGATTTATCCCCGGGATGTAAGGGGGTTCAACATTCGCAAATCAATCAATGTGATAGAACAAATCAATGAGAGAAGAGAGAAGAACCACATGGTCCTCTCAATTGATGCAGAAAAAGCATTTGACAAATTACAGCATACTTTCCTGATTAAAACTCTTCAAACTATAGAGGTAGAGGGAACATTCCTCAACTTCATAAAATCTATGAAAAACCCGCAGCTTTCTCAATTCACAGATTGAGAATATCATTCTCAATGGAAAAAAGCTGACAGCCTTCCCATTGAGATCAGGAACACGACAAGGGTCCCCACTCTCGCCACTGTTCAACATAGTACAAGAAGTCCTAGCAACAGCAATCAGACAACAAAAGAAATAAAAGGTATTCAAATTAGCAAAGAAGAAGTCAAACTCTCTCTCTTCTCAGATGACATGATACTTTATATGGAAAACCAAAAAGACTCCACCCCCAAACTACTAGAACTCATACTGCAATTCAGTAATGTGGCAGGATACAAAATCGATCCTCAGAAATCAGTTGCTTTCTTATACACTAACAATGAAAATATAGAAGGGGAAATTAGAGAATCAATTCCATTTACTACAGTACCAAGAACCATAAGATAACCTTGGAACAAACCTAACCAAAGAGGTAAAGGACCTGTACTCGAGGAACTATAGAGCACTCATGAGAGAAACTGAAGACACAAAAAGATGGAAAAACATTCCATGCTCATGGATCGGAAGAATAAACATTGTTAAAATGTCTATACTGCCCCAAGCAATCTATACTTTCAATGCCATCCCGATCAATATTCCACCTGCATTTTTCAAAGTGCTGGAACAAACGATCCTAGAATTCTGTATGGAACCAGAAAAGACCCCAAATTGCTAAGGAAATGTTGAAAAAGAAAAACAAAGTTGGGGGCATCACATTGCCTGATTCCTTTTAATAATGCCATTCAGTAATGTATGTATTAACTCTGGGAACTTTGAGGAACAAATTCCAAACATAGTATTAAATGAGACCATTTCTGTCTTATATTCAAGTCAGGGAACACAAGACTGAATTTTTACATATAGATAGATATAGATACGGATATTTTTAAAAACAGTAAGTCTCTAAGCATCGGTGTCAAGACAGTGGAGGAAACTGCAGTGAATCATCCCCTGCTTAGCAGCCAAGCTGTGAGATGGTAGTCATCTGGGTACTGGCCCAACAAGAGTGGCAATTAATGATGTAATGACTGGGTAAACAATTGATGAGCGTGATTAAAAAGATTCTGAATTTCATGTCTAAATGTTACCCCAGACAGCTGGATCATTTGCCTGGAGAAAAGCTCTACTCTCCAATTTTTTATAAAAAAAACAATCATTTTTCATTCTCATCTCTCCTCTTTGGATGAGAAAGAGAACTCCCTCAGGGGCATATACATTAACATATTTCAACTCTGTGAAGGTATGGCATGCAACTTGATTTTGAAAATTCTGTCAAAACACCGTTCACCTGTAATGTTACTTCCCTAACTGTGGGATGATAATTTCCCACGTAACGAACCACTCAGGAATGTTCCTCAGGAAACCAGATGAGAGCAGCAGACTAATTCCAGGCTTCACATGACAGCAAATGGCACCACAGAGTGAGGGAAGATAATATATAGAACAACCACTCAAAGTGACAGATTCGAAGGACTGACTTTGGAACAACAAGGCAGACACAGATACCTCAGTCCCTTCCTTTTCTTCTAGTTCCTCCTTTCACGGAAATACATGATAGTATATCATCCATGGTGTCTGGGAGAGGGGTAATGACTCGTTAATGACCAAAAATTTTTCTCTTTGACCGAGCATGGTGTTTAGTCGCAAGATGGCTGTCAGGCTGGAGTTCCACGGGAAGGGAGCAGTAGAACACAGGCGCCCATGTACAATGGCTCCTAGAACTACTGTACCTATCCTAAACACACACAAAATAAAACCCTGGATGGGCGCCTGGGGGGCTCCCTGGGTCAAAGCCTCTGCCTTCGGCCCAGGTCATGATCTCAGGGTCCTGGGATCGAGGCCCCCATCGGGCTTCCTGCTCAGCGGGGAGCCTGCTTCCTCCTCTCTCTCTGCCTGCCTCTCTGCCTACCTGTGATCTCTCTCTCTCTGTCAGATAAATAAATAAAATCTTTTTTAAAAATAATAAATAAATAAAACCCTAGAGCGCCTGGCTGCCTCTGTCAGTGAAACGTCTGACTCTTGATTTCAGCTCAGATCATGATCTCAGGGTCCTGGGATCGAGCCCCGGTGCTCAGCGGGGAGTCTGCTTGGGATCCTCTCCTTTTGTCCTCCCACCAGCTGGTGCACATCTCTCTCTTCCTCAAATAAATCTTATAAATAGATGAATTAATTAATTAGTTAGTTTAAAAAGTAATAAAACCCTTAACAATTTCTTTACACATGTCATCAATGTCTTCCCTCCTGAAGGGTGAAGACAGATCAGACTCACTTGTCCCCTCCTAACTTTGTGCACCGTGAAAGCTCTGATAAATGAGCATGATTTACCTTAATGAGGAAAAAGAGCCATTTTATCCAACCACTCTCTGCTCCCCAGAACAGGAGAAGTAAACCCTGACTTTGGGACCGTCCCTTCCCTCACTTGACTCTGCCCTGAGAATGAGAAAACCGGGCACATTTGTCACCAAATCTTTTGTGACACGGATTTTGAGGCAAGGCAAAACCCGAAACTCGGTGAGTGATTCCACTCAGGCAAAATTAAGAGCAGGCACAAGATCAACAGGCAAGCCACTGACTCAGGACTTAGCTTGTTATTACTATTTTTGAAGTATATAAATGATGACATAAAATATGTGAAATGACAATGTTAATTAAAAGAGCTAGCACTCAGTCATGCTTACTCTCTACTGGCTATGTGCTTTACATTATTATTTCAATTATCACAACAATTTGAACCCAGGCAGTGACATGCAGAGCCAGCCTGACCTTGAGCACAATACAGAAACAATGTTATGTCAATTTCAGGAAACGCCCTGTCTGCTTGCAACACTGTCTTAAGTTATTTGCAGGTGATACAAGAAACCCTTGGAAGAGTATAATATGCCCAAAATAAAGGTAGTTGGTGGCACAGTAAGATTTTTATGATGCTCTTTTCCTATTAACTATGCCCACAAGGACATCACCCAGAATGAGAAATTACTCTCTAAAAAATGGATGAGCCCATTTGCTCATGAAATGGAACTTTTAAAAATTTTTATCAGATTATGGTTTTAATTAGGGAAACAGCAGAAATATACCATAAGAAAGAAGAAACTCAGAATTGCATAATATTCATAAACAAATATTGGTCTGTGCCTGAAGACTAGGTATGTGACAGCATCTACCAGCAGCGACAGTCCTGACCCGGCTTCAGAACGCCTTTGAGATGCACACTAGCTGACTGACCTCAGGCGAGTTGCCCGACATCCATTGTTGAGACAATTTATGTGAAAAGCTTTGTAAATGGTAAAGCACTCTATGAATGCTGCTAACGGGAGAGGTAATTCACAACCCTTTTTACAAGCTCACCAGCCTGAAGAGCATCTGCCACGTGGAAGCACGTGGGCTGGTGCCCAGAGCAGATGAGATGGACAGCAGAAGACACTCTCCCAGCCTGAAGGTTTGATCCACTCAGTGAAGAACTCTGTGGGCTCATGAGAACTCTTTCCAGCAATCAAAGAAGGGCGCTTCCCTCCCACTGTCAATGCACCTCCACACATTTCCTGGGACACCCCCATTTTAGAGGGATTTGGGGTAAGTCTGTAAGTAACAGAAGATGCTGCACAGAGTGGGTCCTGAAAATAGGAAGGGGGCGCAGGAGACACAATCACAACTTGAGCCATCCAAAGACCTGGCACAGTGTGGGGAGGGTCTCGGGACCCTGGACGCCCTGTCCACTGCACGGACCCTCCCAGGAGTCTGAGTGACATCTGCCTCCACTTACGCAACATAGCACTTCAGGGCCCCAACTGGGTTTCAGAAAAGACACTTGAGGATGATGAATGGGAATGTGGAAATGAAACTTTACCAGTTCCTTCCGGGAAAAAAAAAAAATCCTAAAAACCTCCAAGATCATTTCAAGGAGGCTTCTCTGTGAGAAAGCAACCATAAGTGACTTATGAGAGAGACTCCGTCATGAGATTATCCAGATGTTTTAAAAACATAGGTCCAAAAACTCGTGTTGGACCCACATGCTTCACAGATGGGCTCTGGTTTGGTATTTATATCCGGTGCTCAGGATGTGAGTAGCAGCACCTGAGACTTGGGTTTTTGGTGGAGTTTCTGGACGCTGGAAGCCCCGTCAACCCAGCTCCAGAACCACTCACAGCAGAGCAGGCTCCTGTCTCACATCGGCTTACAAGGGCATTCCCTCGCGCCAGGGACGCAGTGCAAACACCAGCATCACGTACAGCAGCATCACCAGCATCACCAGCATCAGCGTCACGCGAGAGCTTGTTAGACATGCACTCTCGGACCCTGTCCCATTTATGGGATCAGAATCTGCATTTTAACACACACACACAAACCCAGAATCACCACCACAGATTACTTTTTCCTTAAGCCAGAAGATGAAATGACATGGAAGGTTTCTTCAGCTCCAGTTTTTTGTTTTTGTTTTTGTTTGGTTTTTTTTCTGCAGTTGCTTACACTGTACAGAGCATCCCAACTGGAAATTTGGAAATTATTTTGTTCTTCCTATTCAAAGGGGGATCAGAGACACAGCTCTCAAAGGCATTTCAGACCGCACAGCACGCAACAGCTGGTGGGAAGCCGGCTGGCATGAATATGAATCCAGGCCGTACCACTGAGTAAAGAGGTCTCAGCAGAAACAAGGAAGACAGCAAGAGTGTAAAAAGTGCTTTGGAGATAGATCTGTTTTATTCGAGCTATCATTTAAATGAATGCCAAACACACCACCTCCACTGCAGATTTCCCCCCATTGTGATCCCACTTGGCTTTAAAAAATTGCTGTTAGAGGTTCCAGTTATTCCGGAGCAGGTGGGAAGGTAAGGGAGCTCTTCAATCATTCATCTGCAAAGAGTTTGGGGATGTTTTGAGTACAGAAGTCATTATACGAAAACAAATCCTCTTCTATCACATTTTATTGGTGAATAATTATTATGTTCTAGGGAGTGAAGAATTAACAGCTCTGCCTCAAGGAGAGACAGCATACCAGATGCTTCTCCCACACAAATCTCAGGTGCCTTATCCTCGGCTGCAAAATTCAGATCCTGATTCTGACTTGGGGTCTTGCCCTCGCAGACAGCAAGGATTTCTGACGGCCTCTGCCACCCTGAAGTTAAAAACTGCCATCTTTGTGGGGAAAATATGCCTGGTTTGTTAAAAGACTGTGGGTAAAATGTTGATATTTAGTTGACCTAACAAGGTTAGGGCTTAAAACCATCCCTATGCCAGACAGACGAGAGCAGGCTTACTGCTCTGATTCTGGTCACCTGTGTAAGCCCCTAGTTCTTACTGAAATATGTTCTAGCATCTGTGCTTGATCCTTGTTTCAGTCCCTCTTCCAAAGTCCAATCTCTTTAACCGACCTAAAATTCCAGTTCCTTCATCCAGTATGCTTCTGCTTCCAATTTAAATTGTTTACTATTTTATATGTGCATCAGTCAAGTCTAAACTTACGGCTTTTCATGAGAGATTTCCACTACAATAACTGCTCATCATTTGATACTGTTTAGGGGTGCCAAGCGGCATGCAAGTCCTTCCATCTAGTACCTCCATCTCTGGGATAAGTTCTATTATTCCCCACTTGGCCTGTGGTGAAATTCAAGGAGAGAAAGTTTAAGAAACTTTCCTAAGGTCACCCAGCTAGAAAGCAGCAGAGTGGGACTCCCAACTTTGGGCCCATACTGTAAAAAATGTATGCAAGTTTAAGACAAAAATATCTCTTAAATATTATTTACATATTAGATGAGGGATCTTCACGACCCATAAAAAATTTGGAAGCCAAGGAATACATTTGGAAGCCAAGGGATAAATGGAGAAGATAATAAAGATGGTGATAGGCCATTATTTGTAATGCCTTAGGTATAACTTCAAGACTATTCTGTGCATAATTTCAAATGGTAAAATGGTATTGTATATTACATCCAGTTTAATAGAATATTTTATATTCTATCCATTTAAACTTGTAACCCCCTCTCCATAATATACAAAGACACACACACAAATACTCTATGAATATATACCTACTATGGACTTCCTCTATTCTCGTGTAGATCCAATGAAATCACAGAGTGGTCTTAAAAACTATCCCACAATCTACGAATAAAGAAACTAAAAGAAATGAGCACAGCCGAGAAACCTCTTCAGAAACATCACGGCCCTATGCATATTTTCAGTCACTTATTCACGCAAGCTACATGTAACAGTCAAATCCCAAAATAATGGTGCCTTCAAGCAGGTGGTTTATTTCCCTGGTGGCTCAAAGTAGTCCACCCTGGTTCAGGGGTTCCAAACACTCATCAGGTCCCTGGCTGAACTGCACCATCCACAGGATAACCATCTTCCTCGTCAGGGTTCGAGATGCCTACAAGTGCTGGAGAGCACCCCACTAGCCTTCAGGTAGCCAAGGGGAGCCATCGGAGGGAAAAGAATGCCCTCCCCCTTGAAGATGACCCCACTGAAGGACTACCCTGAATTTCTGCGTGCATTTTATTTGCCAGTACTTGACTTGATCACATGGCCCCCTGTAACTACAACTGACTTCAGAATATTGGAAAATTATCCTGGTTTCTATTAGAAACCAGGAGAGAATGACTATTTCTCTATAAAGTATGATCTCACTCAACCTTATGGTTCAATTTAAAAACCACTTCCTAAATAAAATCTTTCCTAATCCTTCCTTGTTGAACTTGACCGTTTTCTAGTGATTCACAGCATCCTGGCTCGGAATACAAATGCTTTTAAGCAACTCTGTTTCTCCCTTTAAATTATAGGCCATTGGAGGACGGGGTCATCCGTGCTTTTATTCATACATGCATTCAAAGCACGAATGGAGTGACTTTTATAAGCACCGCCCCCATGTCCTGCATATAGAACATGTTCAAAACATATTTGTTAATTTATGCAATCATACCGAGCAGATTTCAAATAATAAAATTTCAACAGCACTTTAGGTCTCCCAATCCAATGACAGTCAAGGCAATCTGGGAATGCCGGTGCCTCCATCTGCCACGGCCAAAACTACTGCCAAAGGGCTTTGCCACGGAGTGAGCACCCTGGCTGTGTGTGCTCACCGGTCCCGTCCCAAAGGGGAAGGGCCGGTCAAAGACAAACATCGCCATTTAGCAAAATTGATGACAGTAGGATGGGCCACTCAGGAGCAGTTTCACGTCAACAGAAAAACAGTAAAAACATTCATTGTAATAAGATAATTAACAGTATTAATAAATAATATTAAAGTGCTTGAGGGTAAGACATGGGGAAATGCCAATGCTGAAACTGTTAAGTATTACTGGTTGCAAATGTTCTTTTACTAGTTCTTGGTTCTTCTCTACAGAAGTGACTCAGGGTTTTTGTGGCCCATACAAAACAGAAATGCGAAAGAAAACCTGAAATCTCTATTAAAAAATTTTAAAAGCCCAAACTGGAGGGGCGCCTGGGTGGTTCAGTCAGTTGAGCATCTGATCTTGATTTCAGTTCAGGTCATGATCTCGGGGTCCTGAGACTGAGTCCCACCGCTGGCTCTGGGCTGGGTGTGGAGTCGCTTGAGATTCTCTCTCTCCACTCTGTGTGCATGCCTGCGCTCTCTCTTCCTCTCTCTCTAAAATAATAAATAAATCTGTTTAAAAGCCCAAATGGGAAAAAAATTAAAATGTCTTCAATTTTTTTGTTTAACTTTGTTTTGCTTTGTTTTGTTTTTGCACACCACATTTCACAAAGACTGTTTTTACACTGCCACGGGGGAAGCATATTGTTTAAGTTCTGGGAAAGACGTTGATTGTATGCCTGTTTTACCATTCGTAATAGTTCCTGAGTGCTTGAAGTATCACTGAAATCTCAAATATTCTTGCAAAAGAATGCTTTTCACAAGCCATATGTATTAATGTGCATCTATATCAAAATTTCTACCTTTTGACATGAAATATTAATGAATTGGGGGTGCCTGAGTGGCTCAGTCAGTTGAATGCTCAATTTCTGATTTCAGCTCAGATCATGATCTCAGGATTGTGAGATGGAGCCCTGTGTCAGGTTCTATGTTGGGCATGGAGCCTGCTTAAGATTCTCTCTCTCTCTCTCTCTCTCTCGGGTGCCTGGGTGGCTCAGTGGGTTAAAGCCTCTGCCTTCGGCTCAGGTCATGATCTCAGCGTCCTGGGATCGAGGCCCGCATCGGGCTCTCTGCTCAGCAGGGAGCCTGCTTCCTCCTCTCTCTCTGCCTGCCTCTCTGCCTACTTGTGATCTGATCTTTCTCTGTGCCAAATAAATAAATAAAATCTTTAAAAAAAAAAAAAAGATTCTCTCTCTCTCTCTCCCTCTGCCCAGCCANAAATAAATAAATAAAATCTTTAAAAAAAAAAAAAGATTCTCTCTCTCTCTCTCCCTCTGCCCAGCCGCCCCCTGCTCACACATTCTCTCTCTCTCTAAAAATAAAAAAGAAAGAAAATATGAATAGTTATATATTCATATATATATATGAATAGTTATGTATTCATATATATATATGAATAGTTATTATATATGAAAAATCAAAATACACTACCTTTTGCTTATATTTATGAAATTTCTTATTTATAATATAGTGAAATATCATATTCTTTTCATAGATACGTGGTAATTTTTTAAAATTTATTTTAGAATATTTTAGCCAATTTGACTTCTAAATATAATAAGGTCAGACAGCAACTTATTTCTCTTTAAAATACCAAATATATCATGAAAGTAAATGTGATCCAAAATTCATATACTCAAAGATATCAGAATTTAAACATAAAAAAGATCTGCTTCATCATTTACTTGTATGAAAACAAAGCCTAGTTTATAGATAAGAAGATCAAAACTGAGAGAGATCAAATTACTTGTACAAGGTCACAAAGAAACAATGAGTCTACTACAGATATCTGGTACATCATCTTTTTAAAGTTCACTAAGTAGTTGCAAGCGTAACAATGTGCACTTAGAATTGCTTTGAAAATCAAATATGTAGATCAAAAGTATATTACATATAAAGATGGGAGGTAGAACTTTGTACATTTACCAACAAATACTAGCATTTGTTCAAATTCTCCTTACTGTCGTTTGGTTTATTTTACAGTGTCTTGAATTGTACTGGGCCTAAGTCCTTCATGATGCCTTTAAAAGACTTTCATGCTTAAGCAAGTTTGGAGATTCACAAAACACGGTGATACACGAAAGACTCTGAGTAGACCTGCCATAAAGAAATATAATTAACTTTTCCTTTTAAAGCTGCTAATTCTCAGACATTTTTGAGCACAACATCTTTTGTCTTTCAGCATCTTGTAACCTCCTGTGTAATTAGTCATTCCGCAGCACACTCTTCGGGAAGACTTGACAGTGATTTAATCCAACCTTGACAAGTGTCTGGGAGGAGGACATCTGCCAGTGTGATATTTATGTCCAGCTTGTTATTTAGGTATCGCTAGGACACTCCTCTCCCTGGCACCCCAATTAGCTTTCACGTGTTCTCTACAATAAAAACATCACCGGGACGCCTGGGGGGCTCAGTGGGTTAAGCAGCTGCCTTCAGCTCAGGTCATGATCCCAGGGTCCTGGGCTCCAGTCCCGCATCCGGCTCCTTGCTCAGCAGGGAGCCTGCTTCTCCCTCTGCGTCTGCCTGCCTCTCTGCCTGCCTGTGCTCTCTCTCTCTCTGACAAATAAACAAAATCTTTAAAAAAAAGAAAAAGAAAAAGAAAAAGAACATCACCCAGATATTCTTGGACGAGGCAAGGAAGGGCTCAGGCTCAAGGGCCAAGTACATGTTATCCAGGCCACCGACACTTGCCTAAGTAGCAGAAATACAGGTAATGTTTAATGAATGACATTTATCAGATCATCAGTATGGACTGACGGCTGACAACTATGTTTTCCATGCCAAGTATATTTTGTTTATTTAACAACTAATTTTGTGGCAATTACAATGTGCCAGACACACTTCTATGTGCTTTTGTAATCTGGATTTACATAATCTTGATAACAACCCTGGGAGTTAGGTGCTATATTTCTCCCCTATTACAGAACAAGAATTAGAATCAGAGAAATTAAGTAAATGCCTCAAGGTCACACCGATTTTAAACAGGAAGACGTCCTGGCTATGAAACCCAGGCACAACTTACAGAATCATCCCTATGACACGCTGCCCCACCGAAAGAGATACGGTCCTAGGACAGGAGCCCCTCAAAGCTCACCTTACTGATGGCCAATTCATGCAAACTTATTCTGCCTATTCATGGCATGAGACATAATCACAATAATTGTGGATCTTACACTATTATAATATTGATCTTACAACTATTGGAGAAAACTCATATGGTTTTATCAAAGAACTGAGAATCATCTGAAAGCTTCTACTGAAGGTCTTATATTGTTTCATAAGGATAAAAATGACTTTGTAGTAAGGACTGGGGCACAGTGAGTTTTAGTTACACCTCACCTCCTTCATCACTAACTGAGCACAGGGTGTATGCAAGTCACCCCAATGCGGTCATGGAACTGCAACAGACATTCAACGAGATCGTTGAATTCTCTAGAATTGAATGATCGCTGTCATTCTCTAGAACTGCCCTGCCCAATATGGGAGCCACTAGCCACATGTGCATATTGCAATTAAATTTTAAACGAATTACATTTAGAAAAAAAACTAAAGAGTTATTGAGTCTCTGTGTTGTCACCTTTCAAGTGCTCAACTGCCACAAGTGGCTAGTGGCTACTGTATTGGACAGTGAAGATACAGAACATCTGTATTCTTGGGGAAGTTCTCTGCAGCAGCACTGTTCTTGAAGACCCACAGCTGAAATATGGTTAAGCGTCTGCAACTTCCTTGCAAACAAAGGGCAATAGAACCTCACTGTAACTAATGAATTCTTATTTTTTATATAACTTGTGAACAACTTTTATATTTAAGTTTAAAAATATCAAATCACTTTGAGAGTATAAAAGCAGCAATTTTGTGAAATGATTTAAATTCTGAAACTTGATCTAAAAAATGAAAGCTTCTACTTGTTTTTTGAAGATGCCTGAAAAATTGCCTGTACGTGTGTAACTTTCTAATTTTGTAACTGTTTTCCTGAGCCTCATTGGACTGATCTCACCCTCCTTTCCTCCTATAAGGGCTCTGAATTCTATCAGTGACCTCCTGGATATAGGAAGTTAATACTATATTAGCAGTAGGCTGTGGCAGGACTGTGCATGGGAAGTCCCAAGTGGATAGAGCGAGAAATCTAGAACTAAGCCCAAGTAGGCAAAGAAGGGGATACACTTAGGAGATGTGAGAGTTAGACGAGGGTAAATGATTTCTGTGCTGATACAGGTACAGGTAGAAAAGGTATCAACCCACAGTGAGTGGATGTGTCTCCACACACCTTTCTCTTATCCACAGAGCTGTCTTGAAACACTCCCACCCATGTCCCTAATTTATTTATATTTTCAAATTGCTTCTTTCCTGATACACAAGAGTAAAAGCTACCTTGGTCCAAGTCCAAGTCAGAAGTTCCCAGGAGACATCATGGTCTGGCCCAGTACCATATCAGACCCATGATTCAGCATCTCAGATTTTGACATTGAAAATGAAACACATTATACTCAATGAGCCTAAAATGCTCCTAACCATCAGAGAAAGCCCTAAGTTAAAGTGGAAAAATATCATGCATGGAATGGTCTCTCACATTATTGTCATAACAAATAAGCAATCTCTCAGTCTAAATATGGCTATTTTTAGGAGATTCCCAACTAAAATGGACTTTTATGCAAACAATCCAATAAAGCTTGACAACTTTTATAAATTATGGACAACTCGTTAAACAAGTTAGATATCTCACGTTGACATATTTCAAAGTTATGGTAATAATTAACATTTCAGGTCACAGAGAAGAAAAGTCGTACATCTAAGTAGAATAAGATATATTTCTTAAATAACTTCAGGTAAAAGAAAGAAGAAAGAAAGAAAAAAAAGAAAGAGAGAGAGAGGGAAGGAGGGAGAAAGGAAGGAAGGAAAGAAATGTTTACCATCACATAGGCTAAATGTATAGAACATTTTTAAAATAAAGTAACTGAAAATAAAATGCTCAGGATGCTAAACTTGACAAGTAAAAACTCAGTCGCTTTTAATTTTTTGCTTCTTTTTTGGAGCGGGGCGGGGCGGGGGGGTGGACTGGGGGAGAGAGAGAATCCTATGCAGTCTCCACACCCAGCGTGGAGCCCAGGGTGGGGCTGGACCTCACGACCCTGAGATCATGACCTGAGCTGAAATCAAGAGTCAGATGCTTTAACAGACTGGGCCACCCAGGTACCCCAAAACTCAGTTACTTTCACCTTATACCATGTGAAATTTTCTTCCTTCACTATTACATGTAAGTTTCTATCTTCTTCATCTTATTTACTTTTTATAGCTTGTGCATTAAATACAAACTGCCTAATGAATCTAATGAAAAACAACATCCTTGAATATATCAATTACGATCCAAGGATAGTGGGTGGATGGATGGAATATAAAGTGGATTTGTGAGAGGCAAATTTTTACCAAAAGGAAACTGGATGGATTTATGAAAGTTACAACAAACACAACTTAAAGCAAATAACTATCTTTGCAGTAGGCAACCAATAAGTATGGCTGAATTTAGAAAGACTATGTCTGCTTTGTGCTTTTACATGACGACTCTTATATTTCTGAGATCCTAGCCTACTTTGCTTGCAATCTGAAATAACAAAGGGCGCATTTGTTGGGGAGAACTAAAGCGTCACCTGCACCGCTGGAAATGAATGCCCCCATCAAGTGCAGCACGCGGATTATGAGGGAGGGTCTGTAAGAAAGAGGCAGGTATTGCATGGAGCACTGGGTGTTAGATGTAAACAGTGAATCTTGAACACTGCATCAAAAACTAATGATGTACTGTATGGGGACTACCATGACACAATAAAAAATAAAATAAAATAATTAAAAAAGAAAAAGAAAGACAAAAAAAAGCAAGAAAAAGGCCTTTCTTGGAGTAGATTGGCATAAGCAATCATCCTTATGGTTGGCATAAGAATTAAAGCNGGAAATGAATGCCCCCATCAAGTGCAGCACGCGGATTATGAGGGAGGGTCTGTAAGAAAGAGGCAGGTATTGCATGGAGCACTGGGTGTTAGATGTAAACAGTGAATCTTGAACACTGCATCAAAAACTAATGATGTACTGTATGGGGACTACCATGACACAATAAAAAATAAAATAAAATAATTAAAAAAGAAAAAGAAAGACAAAAAAAAGCAAGAAAAAGGCCTTTCTTGGAGTAGACTGGCATAAGCAATCATCCTTATGGTTGGCATAAGAATTAAAGCTTTTTCGGGGCGCCTGGGTGGCTCAGTGGGTTAAGCCTCTGCCTTCGGCTCAGGTCATGATCTCAGGGTCCTGGGATCGAGCCCCGCATCGGACTCTCTGCTCAGCAGGGAGCCTGCTTCCTCCTCTCTCTCTCTGCCTATTTGTAATCTCTCTCTCTCTCACTCTCTGTCAAGTGAATAAATAAAATCTTAAAAAAAAAAAAAGAATTAAAAGTTTTTCAAACCGAGATTGTTCCCTGAATGACCTAGCATGGAGACTTTAGTAGAGCACTTGAAGCTGAAGAAGTCCAACTCTGATAACAAGCCCCATTTCAGACAGTGGTAGCACTCCGGGCTAACAATGGACTTTGTACCCAGCCTTTCCAGACGTTTTTATCAGTTAATTAAAAATAATACAAAGAATGTACACTTTGTGATAAACTAACAAAGAAACTCAAGAATAATCTCTTTCACTAACTGGCCTTCAGAGTACCAACTTCAATGTACTGCAAGCAGTCTCCTCCAGTGAAGTCAATTTCTTGGAGTCTACTGACTGTCCCTGCTCTCTCCCCTACAGCCACTGTTCCCTGGACTAAGTTATCAGAGGATCTTGTGAAAATACAGATTCGGATTCTGGGATGCAGGAGATCTGGGGAGGGGCCCACGACTGTTTGCACCGAGCTCTGCAGTCAGGTCTGTGCTGTTGATCTATGGAGCACACTCTGGACAGCGGGGCATCTGAGATGCATCTCTCTGTCCTGTCCCACATACGCCCTTGCTGCCTCCAGGTTTCAGCCTACCCATCAGCTCCCCTGAGCAGCTTTCCAAAGCCTTGAGTAGTACCTGGACATTCCTTAAGTAGCAATACTCACGCTGTATTACAATGATCTCTTTACTCGTCTGAGTCTTGTGTGTGTGCCTTTGTGACCCCGCACCTAAGAGAATCCTTAGCACATAGTAGGATATCAGTCCATATTTGTTTAATCAATGAATGAGTTATTCTGATAGTGTACAATTCCAAATTGAAGCTCAGAGGTAGTATACATTAAACCTTCAGGTAATGAGCTGTCAAACTCTGGATGTCGCATCAGAATTGTGAAGGGTCTGCTAAAACAAAGGAGGGGGGGACAGAAGCATTCTCACTGGTGTTTTCATCTCAAATCCCACACAACTGCAGCACAAAATACGGTCCATTCCATATACTCACATCATGGCAATGACCTGGAAACTCGGAAGTGCAGCTCAGGCACCACCCCAAGGCTACTAATCAAGCCCGACGTTTTAATAAGATCCCCAAGTGGTTCACCTGGTAAAGGTAAGGGAAATCCACAAGTGAATAAGCCTAATCAGTCAAACTCCTTGTTTTGGTTTAAACTTCCAATTCGCATATGGAAGACCTCGGTGCTGCCTTCCTGGGAGCCAGACTAACCCGAAAGTCCCTAAAGACAGCTAGTTAGTAGAAACTGAAGTCATCTGTGAGCAGAATCCAGCAAAAAAAAATTAAGAAAAAACTGAATAGCACTTTATAGATGTTTGGAGAGAAACTACATACTAACTGATGATCAAAATCTTATTTTATAAAACAGACACTATTCCTTAACATCAAATGCTATTGTTTCCAAAGAAACAAAGTACTACCAAAGTATTTCCTTATTTTCCACTCAAGTACTGAAGCACCGAAACAGGCTTGGTCTTTACTTTCTGCATAGTTAAACCTGATGTGAATTAGCAAATAATGGGTATTAATACTCACTCTCCTCTTACCGAATTCCTAAAGGAATGTCCCCCTTGAAGGGTTCTAAAAATTATCAGTTAGAATAACTTAACATTCCCCCCTCTAATATTTGTCACTGGAACTAAGTGCAGTCTGTTTAGTAGCAAGTTATAAGTAGCTATACATAAAATACAGATTTTTTTAAAAATCTAGGAAGTCAATAACTTTTCAACAGATTTTTAAGAAACAATTGGAAGAAAACATAATAACAAGCGTGAATTTAAATGGAAAAGCCAGGTCATTATTGCCAGAGTTCTTTTTTTTTTTTTTCTTTTTTGCAGGATACTAATAAATTTGAGAATTCATTATTATGTAGGTCATTCTTAAAATACACTTCAATGGGATTTTAAGGAACAAAATGTCTTGTATCTGGATTCAATCATATTAAAAGAATATTCAACAATAACTAAATTCAATATCCAGCAGTTCCCACTCAGACAAGTTCTTCATACTTCATCTCCTCTCCATTCGTCACAAACCATGAAAATACCTTCATCCCTTTAATAAAGCGAATCGTAATACAGTAATTATATGAATCATGCTTTGATTTGAAGAAATCCAACAACTACTGATAGTTTGACAATAGAATGAATATCCTTTGAAATGAAGAGATGGTTTGTTTAACTTCTTTTTCTCTAATTCAAACAAGATTTTGACATTGTGATCCAGCATGACTTCATCTAAAAACCACACAGAAAAAGACCATCACTGAATAGTGCCTCATTTCCTCAAGAGTGTAAGCACACGGACAGAGATTTCTGGGATCACAACAGATTTGACTACCCAAATTTCTTATATGTTTATGGAATTAGAACTAGATTTTCTCCAAATGAATAATATCTAATCAATGAATATTTAGTGAACAGTACCAAGTGTACCAAGTGTAGCATGAGGATAAATAATAGAGTCCTGGACCTAATTTGACATAGCACATAATTTCTTTTTTTAAGATTTTATTTATTTATTTATTTGACAGAGAGAGAGAGAGAGAGAGAGAGAGAGCAAGAGAGGGAACACAAGCAGGTGGAGTGGGAGAGGGAGAAGCAGGCTTCCCACTGAGCAGGGAGCCAGATTCGGGGCTCGATCCCAGGATGCAAGGATCATGACCTGAGCCGAAGGCAGATGCTTAATGACTGAGCCACCCAGTGGCCCCAACACAGCACATAATTTCTAAGTCAGCAGTTATACATAGGGAAAAAAGAACAACACACATCCAGCTTAACTGTCAGTTCAGGATGTCTAAAAGACAGTTCCATTTATGGCCAGAGAAAACACAGAACTATGTATTTTTTAATCCTTAACTTTGCACACTTTCATCACTCTGGCATGACCCAAGGCCAGATGAATGCCTGCTAATTCCACTCCTTTTTAAATACTGAGATGATGCTATTGGATGGCATATGCTTGGAGTCATTTCTCAAACAGTGATGAGGGACTGCAGTGATTCATTTCAACTGGCTCACACAGCCAGAAGATCAGTCTGTGTTGTGAAACAGAGCTCCCTGATGTCAAGGAATAGTTGGAGGGTGAGGTGCACAGGGCAGCAGGAAACTCGACTCTTACCCTGTCTGCCCAATAAACCAATCTTACTCCCAGTTCCTCATTTTCAGAAACATACCAGTTCCTCAATGAGTATGAACCCAGAAAGGAGAACCTTATCTCCAAACTGTGTTTTTCATTTTCTATGTTCTAAGCAACTACTTTAATGAAGATCAAGGTCTAAAGACAGAAATGCAGCCCCCAGAAGAATATCTGGCACTCTGGAATTCATAAAAAGAAAAAATTCTTCTAATAGGGTCGGAAGAGTTGAAAAGAGAGGGCTTCCTGGCCTCCGTTCATAAAGGCAGTTGCCCTAACATGCCTTCAAGCTTATTTTAAATCCCACTGCTGAAACATTTAATCAGAACTTAGCATTATGGACAGCATTCCAGACAAATGAGATTTATATGGATGAATAAATTGGCATATGTGATTGCTATATTGGTCTAAATAAGTCAATCTTTCTATGAGAATTATACATCACCCACTTAGAAACTACAGGTTCTAAAGATTCATTAATTGACCCTAAAATACATTTTTTTAAGATTTTATTTATTTATTTGACACAGAGAGAGAGATCAGATCACAAGTCGGCAGAGAGGCAGGCAGAGAGAGAGAGGAGGAAGCAGGCTCCCCGCTGAGCAGGAAGCCCGATGCGGGCCTCGATCCCAGGACCCTGAGATCATGACCTGAGCCGAAAGCAGAGGCTTTAACCCACTGAGCCACCCAGGCGCCCTAAAATACATTTTAGGAAATAGACTGCATCCTTCTAAAGCAATTATGTGACATTTATTATTCAATAATCATAGCAAATTTCTTAAATGTTAAGGAAATATTTCAAGGCAAATTTAGAATTTAATTTTATACAGAAACAATTTTAGAAGAAGTAAGAAGGCTTGAAAATGACTATTTTCAATTTCTTTAGTTAAAATTCCATTTTCTCTATGCAGATCATGCCTAATACATTTTTACTTAACTATGTTCCTACAGTAAAACATATTTGTACTTAAAAATGTTGATGGTTTCCTACATTTACCATCAAACATTTATCAAATATTTATTTAGTAGCAACATAAAACAAAAACAAACATTTATCTTGTCTGAGATGATTGCATAATATGTGAAATTGTCTTTGATTATCTAAAGAATAATGTATTTGAGGGACCTTTAAAAGGAATAGATGTGCAAATAGTGTCTAAGGTGGCCCCATCATCCCCCCCAATGGTCTTCATGTCCTTGCGTAGACTCCACTGGACTTGCTTCCAATGAATAGAATATAACAAAGAAGGATGTCATTTCATGATGACATTACATACAATTATAAATCTGTCTTGCTGAGAATACGTCCCCCTTGTGGTTTTAAAAAAGAAAACTGTCCTACAGAGGGTCACATGGCAGAGAACCAAGGGCAGGCATCCAACCAATGGGCAGCAAGTATCTTAAGTTCTTGGTTCCACAGTCTGCAAGGTACATATTCTGCCAACAACCACATGGGCTTTATCTGATCTTTTCAGATAAACAGTAGAGTCAAGTCTCAGATGAGCCCACAGCCTGGACCACACCTTGACTGTGTGTTTGCTAAGGACACATCTAAGCCATGTCCGGACTTCTGATCCACAGATGTTGTAAGATAATAAACATGCATTGTGGTGATTTGCAATAGATAAGTAATACAATAGACTTCTCTACTTTATTTTTTCTTTTTGCAAAAAACAAAACAAAAAAAAAAACTCAAGCTGCTTCACTTCGATCTACACTTTGAAATCTAATACATGATTTCATTTTTGGAATAACCCATGAAAAACAGCAACCACTCCATTGAATAAAAAGTCTAGTAAGTCATTCAGAAAACTAGTTGCTGCTTTCATGACAATTTCTTACCTCTTCATAGCCTACCTAATAGTTAGGTGATGCCACTTGCTACTGACTGGACCGTACCCAGTTTTCTTTTGTGATGTCTATGAATATTAGCCTTTAATGCTTCCCAAAATATTGCAGATAAACTGAATGCACAAATTTGTGCAAACGCTGTCTACAATATTCCAAAGTTATGGCTAAGGTGCAGGAGCAAAGAGGTGATATTGTAACACGTGCATGAAACTACTTTCTCCTAAAGAACAGTAGAAACTCAGTGGCTAAGACAACATCGGGATAATCGCCCACTTGAAAATGCTTATTATAAATGCACAGTAAATAATTCAATTTCAAGAGGATGTGTTCATTATGGTTTCTTCAACTTTTAAAAAAATTAAAATATGAGGATGAGGATTTCAACAGAATATCCCAAATAATGCAGTCTTTAAAATTGCTTCTCTCAAAAATTTCAGCAGATATATTTTGATGGAAGACATATTAATTTCTACTTTATTTGCCATATATGGCCACATAGTGAAACCTTTTAGTAAAAAAATCCAGTGAAAGAATAAGAAGTGGTCTATCCTGAATTCCCAGAGGAGTGTGCTATATCCTTCCACGGCAGTGATCATACATGCAGTGTCCAACCGTATCTTTTCAGCTATATTGTACACAACCTGCTCACAGGCATTGTATCTTCTTACATCTCTTAATTCCTCAGATGATGAATTGTGCACAAGAGTTAATCCATTAATATTTGATGCTAAATGAATTAAATGAACTAGCAGGGGAAAAATATCACAGTAAGAGCTTCAAGAAACTACTTACCAGCATTACTAATCAAAGAGGGAAAGAATTCAGTAAAATATATGAGGCCACATGAATTGTTTAGCTTTGGTTCTTTTTCAGTTTTCATGAGTTTTATTCAGTGGAACCTCTCACACAATGGAGAATCATTCAGCAATTACTGAACAACACTTAGTTTACTGCTGCCTAACAAACTACCCAAAAGTGTAGTTTAAAACAACAACCCTTTTATTACGGCCTAAGAGTCTATAGATCAGGAAGTTGAACTACATAAAGGGGGTAGCTTTTCTCTCTTCTAAAGAGTCTGGTGTTTTCAGAAGATCTGAGGGGCTCAGGGTGACTGAAATGGCTGTGTCTGACTCATCGGAAGGTTCCACCCACATGTCTGAACCTAGCCAGGGACAACTCAAAGCCTGGATTCTACTGAGACTGTCTACGAGAAAGCCAACCCTGGCCTCTCTATGAGCCTTGGGCTTCCTTACAGTAGGGTGGTCTTGGGTTACTTGAACGTCCTATGTGACACCTCAAACCTTCCGGAATACGTGTCCCAGCAAACAGGGCTAAAAATGCATGGCCATCTATCGCTCCCATGCAAGTCCCGAACATCACTTATGCCCTAGTCTTTTCTATGAAGCATTCACAAGCATGCCCGGATCCAAAGGAAGGGCGTGCTTGCCCCCTCTTTGTGGGAGGAGTCTCAAAGAACCTGCAAAACAGACTTTCCACCAAAGCCTTTGAATGGCCGTTTGGGGTTGAGCTACTTCCTTGTTTTATTTCTAACACTCCAGCTCATTTCATAATGTGAAGTAATAACAGTGTTTGGAAAGTATTATTTTAAAACATTTGCCCATGAGCAATTTGAATTTGGGGAACTATTTGAAATGTCTGGGTGATTTCTCAGGTAATATAATAATTTTGCTGCTCTGAACATTCCAGTTAGGTATCTGAATAGGATCTTATAATAAAGAAAAATTATCTACAGCTTTCGTTTTATGGTTGGATTGATGAAAAAGTTTCTATTGTGCTGTCAAATAAGTCTCTCTTTTGCCTAACTTTTGCTTTTGCTTTTTTCTATTAAATGGAATGTTTTCTCTTTCAATCTCTTCCTGACTTCGGTGCACAAGATAATCAAGGGGCGGTATATGTTCAGTTTCTTAAAAGTCATAAACTAATCAGTAGAACCAAACAATGATACATCTTGCTAAAGTCTTCTAAATTTGGGAAACAACATCGGATTTTAAAAATCGCTTCTCTGGAAAGGTTCAGAGATGAATAGTTATTTCTTTCTTTAAGTGGCCAGATTAAGGAAACACACATCCCCCACTGCAAGCTAAGGAGTAATTACACTGCTGTTTATGACTTTTCAAACCCATAATTACCCATAAAGAAGCATGTACAAATAAAATACTCTGTTTATAGTTCCCATATAAAAAGCTCTGTTGTTCAGTAACAAAGATATCAAACACCAGATTTTATAAAATTGGTATTTTATAATTATCTGACTTACAGCCTCCTGTATTTTAAAAGAAAAACCATGAAGTTTTCATAAGTGAGTTGCAGCATGGTCCTAATTTCGAGGCTCTGAGTAAAATCTAATTTTCACTTACCGGTTGAAAGTGGGACCGTATGAAAAAGTAAATTTGTTGCCAGAATGGTTTTGGTTTTTTGTTTGTTTGTTTGTTTGTTTCAGTAACACATGAGCACAACAGCTTTTGGATTAAGATATTTACATGCCTTTAATCTTATTCTCATTTACATGCATCTTGGAGGGGGAAAAAAGCAAATATTCTCTTGGATTTTCTCTTATATTCCTTTCTTCCCTTGCTTTAACAATTACCCTGTTTATATATAAATTTCCTTTTTTTGCACGTCTATTTATGAGTCACACATGATGAAATGTCTGATTATTTATTCTTTTCTTAACTAGGTGCACTGTGGGATATCTTTTATCTCAGTGTCTAAATTACTATTGTCATATAATAACAGTGCTCAGACTATCCAACAACAGTTTCCACTAACGATGCATTTTTAGAAAGTAATGTTCACTTGTCCCGATACAATTTTTTCCTATATAATACACAAAAATTGTATAACAAAATGCATTCCCAGGCAATGATTACAAATTAAATTATTAAAATGTTCTTTACGCAATATCCTTTAACACATCTGGATGACCATTATCATATCCTCTACAAATAATCACTGTGATCATTCTGAGAAAACACATGCATTCTATTCAGTGCCGACACATCTTTGGCCCCTCTGATTCACCTGCTCATTCCACAACAAGCAAGTAGAACCCTAGAGGACAACCCTTAAGCATTAACTGGAGAAATCAGAGGAACTTGGTTGGACAGCTGCTTGGGATACTATCCTTAATAATCTATCACATTAAATGCATCACATATTATCATGGTATTTTTAAAATGTAGGATAAGAATAGCATCAAGTAGCCCAGAATAGAGACAGTACTATGCAGGCAAGAGTAAATTGCAGTAATTGGTCAAAGGTAGAAAATGGGAACTCTCAAATACCATTGCATGTCTTCCTTGCTCTACCGGCAGCATGAATTCAACTATGCCATCTGGATCCATGTATTTCAAATATCAGGCCATTAAGATAAATTAATATATATGGATGAAGATAAGTTTTTTTTTCCCTGAACCCTATCTATCACAAGTTAACTTTTCTACAATTCTTCATCTACCCTAGTCTTGACTTGGAAAAAAAAAAAAAGAAATTGGTGAGCTCTGTATAGTGCCTTTAGCTGTACTCTTTTAGTATTATTCATATAATCAAGTCATTAAAGAAATGCAAATTTGCACTGCTTAGCTTTTACACTTTTCTATTTAAAGTGAATGCCATGAGATAATTAAACATCCATTCAATTAGCGTGTAATATTGGAGAACTGAGCATCATTTCCTCTGCAGGGATGCACCATATTTCTGACAAAGACCATTCATCAGAGAGGTGAAGAACAAAAAGCATTTCAAATCTTTGGGAATCTATATTTGTCTTAACTATAGTTATTTATTGGTCTTATTTTTCTTTTCCTATGTGGACACAGCCAAATGGAAGTTAGAAAAAGCTGACAGCACCAACACTCACGTGGTGGAACCAAAGGACAGTCTCTGGACCAGGGGAATGGAACAAAGACGGACCCCTTCGTCACACTGTTGAAGGGATCTGCAATTAAGACCTTTCAAAAATCTCTACCTTTATGAAATGATTGAGAAACATCAAAAATTTTTTGATCCCCAAAGCTTTAAGGAAGCATTTTAGACTTTGATTATGAAAAAGTTCAAGTTCTTAGTATCACACGTGAAATGTAAGATTAAAGATCTGGGACTATAAATATCAAGGGGTTTTGTTAACTTCCTCAGATTTGGAAGTATTTGGATTTGAGAAAATTATCTGTCAAAGACTAAATCAACAAACAAAAAGGCTTAGGTACTCTTATCGTACGCTTGCTTTTGCCAATATATATATATATATATATATATATATATATATATATATTTAAATAGCCTCCTTTGACTCTTGGGAGGTAAAACTATATTATACATGATTGGTTTGTTTCACCCATTAAGTCATAAGAACAAAAAATATCAAGCTATCTAAAGGTTAGATTCATTATTTTAATAAGCTTAAAAAGCCGATGAACTGAAAGGGGAAATCAAGTCCATGGTTGAGCAAGTGAAAAACACAAATAATCTATATTCATCCTTGAAATCAAACTACCTCCACAAGGATTTTGTTTACTCAGACTTGAATTTCCTCTTCTTTACTGGAATTTTTCAGACACATTGAATAAAAATGAAAAGTTTAAGAATTCTAAGCCTAAGTGATATGGAAGGACTCACTTTCCCTAAATGATCTTTAAAATTTCAACATATAGGGCGCCTGGGTGGCTCAGTGGGTTAAACCCTCTGCCTTCAGCTCAGGTCATGATCCCAGGGTCCTGGGATCAAGGCCCACATCGGGCTCTCTGCTCAGCGGGGAGCCTGCTTCCTCCTCTCTCCTCTCTCTCTGCCTGCCTCTCTGCCTACTTGTAATCTCTCTCTGTGTGTCAAATGAATAAATAAAATCTTTAAAAAAATAAAATAAAATAAAATAAAATAAAATTTCAACATATATTGAGCCACTTCATGGGACAAACAGAACGTATCTGAAACCTGTCATAATGTGCCAGCCCGCCACAGCGCAGATCGGACACAGAGACTCACAGCTCCAGTGGTCAGCAAGATCATTTGCACTTGCGTGTGGTCTCTTTCCCCACGACTTCCCTTGGACTTGGGCTGAAGCCATGGCGTCAGGAAGCACAGGTGCCCCATGCCTTCTTGCCCAACAGCTCCTAGCAGTCAGCCCAGCTTTCACTACCAGGAAGGAGAAATCCTGTTTTTAAATGGTTTAAGATTCAGATTGACCTTTTTAAATCCGTTTGTTTCTCTTCAGACAGAAGAACACAGCTTATCTACGTAGGGTCTCTGTGATTCCCAAGGGTAAATTTATCACGGTGCCTTTAAAAACGCGCCTACAGAAACTAAGTTCAAGATCTCTGTCAGGCAGTTGATCTGAACTAGAAGGACAGCTTTGATTAGAAGCTAATTACCAGATTAGAAGGCAACCTTGTCAATGTTTCCTACCAGCTCAGTGTCTAAGAAGTGTTGTGGCCATGCAGTAGGAAGCGCTCCTCTCCTTTCAGAGTTGAGCTGAGGGCACGACGTGCCGGTCACACTTTACTGTCCACCTGCTCCATCTGTTCCTCCTCTCCCTGACCCCTCCAACTGGACAGAAGCACCCCTACCTCACAGGACCTCGGGGACGGCAATTTACATCTCAGCTCTTCTCACTTTTAGGCTCCTGAGGATTCCCCACATGAAGCTGCTGCAGCAAGAAGGAATCTGGATGAAGTGTGTTGGGTTTTTTGTGCGCCAAAGAACATTATATTCCATCTACCCCTGCTACTTTCCACCCACTTCCTCCACCCTTAAACAAAAAAGGCAAAAACAAAAACAGCTAGACATGAACAACAATTTGTGACAGAGTGGACAGTGTGATCTAATAGCTAAATTAAGCCTCTGAGATGCAGCTCAAGATACGACCAGGTTTAAATTCTGGCTACGCCATAGCTACCTGTGAGAACTTGAGCCCATTCCTTAACTTCTCTAAACCTCAGTCACCGTCACCCTGTTTGTCGAGAAGGCTAGTTTTGTCCGTGATGTTGGACTGTTGTGGGAAATAAACAAGATAAGGATGCTAGACTCATCAGCATAGGGCTTATTTATGGTAAAAATCTAATAAATGGTTACAAATCCAGGAGAGCAGGGAATTTAATACAGTGACTTTGTTCCCGGTGACAGTATCCCCCAAGAACTGGATATGGGGTGAGTTAATGCATGAAAGGAAGGGCCACAAAACCAATAGGGAAAGGTCATTATCCACCTTCTCCTTCCCATTCTGACCATGTTGCTGAGTCCTGTGTGAGAGTCTAGAGAAGTGATTGATGCTTGTGATCAGAATAGAATGAGCATTTTTGCAAAGCAGCAATAACGAACAACAAATTTTCTTTATGGATTAGTCTAACTCAGTTTCTATACATCTTCAGAATAAGCATATGTCATTGATTCATTCCTTTTAAAAGTTATTCAGACTGATAATAATATAAACAGGAACCAGAGAAATAATTTAAAGTTGACATTGTCAAGACTTTCATTTTTTAAAGCCCAGTACTACTATGAGTGAGGTCCGAGGCTAGAAAATTGCTTATACTTTGTGTGTAAGAAAATTTTTCCTTGGCAGGGATTAGCAATGAGTACTATCTCACTGTGCAAACTCATCACTTCTGTGTGCCTCACCTTATGCCAAAGGCTGTGAGATGGAGTATTTACAATCATCTGGTCAACCTGCAACACACAGACAAGACATCCTGCACGGTCACAGCAGAGAGCTCCCGTCCCATTTGTACCTCTTCTGGAGCAATGTGTTCTGATTTCCTCAGGCAACTCCTTCCATTGTACCCTTTAAGAGAACACTCTTCCTTATAGAGAGTAGAGGTATTTTGCATAAAACACCCACATACAGAGCCCCATGCTCACCTCTAGAGCCCCTCGAAGTACTGGATAAAAAGACTCCCCTTCCACATGCTGATTTTTATCCGGTTAAAGAAACTTGCTGTGTGTCCTCATGTCTTCTCTTTCTCAGGGAAATCATGTCGCCACCCACAGAGCACAGCCTCATCTCGCATTCCCCCCATCCGGTCTTCTAGGTCTTGGCACTTGCCAAGTTTGCCCTGTCTGCTCGTCCTACTTCAATATCACAGCATCTTTGACCCAACTTCCTCTCCTTCCCCAATCAATAAAAATACGAAGTCTGGCTCAGTGGGTAAATGTGGGTCAGAGCAGAAAATAACAGGGACACAAAAAACAAAAATAAAGCCCAGTAACTAGAGGGCAGGGCAAAGGGCCCCATCTTTTAAAACGGACTTTGAAGGCAGGACTTTGCAATGCCTTACAAACTACGTAACAAAGAACTTTCCCCAAGATTTATTTTTTTAACCAAGAGGGTTCCAGGAGATGGAAGATCATTACCACAGTTTCTCCACCTGTCCTCTCAAAAAGGTGTGTGCACAAAACAGCTCAAATCCCTCGGGAGTAACCTAAGGGGATCCACTCAAGTCTAAAACCCAGCACATGCGAATTTTTCATCTAAAATAGGTAAAAACTTCAACTTTAGGAATGGAACATTTCCACTCCAGCTGAAGTTGTGTTTTCTACTTTAGTTTAGCATTGTTCAATAATTTATTCACCTTTCTAGAGATGAATGTAGATGTAATAAAACTGAGAATTTTATCACACAAGATACAAAGTCTTGTAAATGAGTGTTGTAAATGAGTCTTGTATCACACAAGATAAAACTCTTGTAAATGAGTGTTGTTTACCAGACAATTTCTAGGAGACCTCAAGTGAAGACTATGTTAATCTTACTGATTTTCTTACGGTTTCCCCGCCCCCCCCCGCAGTTTTTTAATGAATTGTCTCCATTTATTGAACATCATCAAGCCCTAGGTTGGGTACGTTTATATGTGTGGGAGTCGTCTGATTTCTTCCTTGTAACCATATTATGAAAGAGATACTAAAATCTCTATTTTAAGTAACTAGGGTGATGTCATATAACTAATAAATGGTGAAACTGAAGGCCGAACCCAGACTATCCTCAACTGTTCTTTTAACCATTTTATGATATTCTCTATTAGGTTTAAAATTAATTTCCATTTCTATTTCAGTATTTTTTAAAGAAATCCTATAAAGAGATAACCATATTTAATTCAGTGGGTTCCCTTCATATATGATTAAACCCCAGGGCAACACACTCGTAAGAAAGTATTTATAGTAACACATATTATGTAACTTAATATTTACAAGCGATAATTATTTTGTATTATTTGAAAATGAATTTTCTACTTCATTTAAGCATATTCAAGATGACAAATGTGTTTATTTTCTAAAACCCTGAAATTAAAGCATTGTTCCTGTTTAAAACATAAAACAAAGGATCTGAGATGTACAGCCAAATGCACAGATACAATCTCTCTTTCTCCCTAAGGCTAAGAATAGATGGGAGCCCATCACCTCTTCTTTGGGATCTGGTGTCTTTACTAATTTTTTTCTGAATCTGGTACTTTCTATCTCATATTCCTATCTAGGTCCTAGATCAAAAGTTACAAATACACTAAAGTTTATTTCATTATAAAATATTTATTTCTTTAAATTCACCTCTTCCCACCTACTCTAGAAAGAGATTTCTCTTTTCTCTCCTAAGGAAGAGTCATTCAGACCAGTCTTTATCTCAGCTCCAACGCATTCCTTAATCCATCACAATTTGACATCTCTCCCTACCTAGCTACTGAAACGACTCTTGTAAGGTTGACAAGAGCTAATTGCCAAATCCAGTGACCTATTCCTAGGCTTCACCCCACATGTCCTTTCTGCAAGATAAGACACTCCTGACTAATTCTGCATCTTTCGTAAAATCCTTCCCTGTACCTGTTAGTAGATCACATTTTCACGATTCCTTCTCCCTTCCCTCCGCCTCTCCTTCTCCCTCTTCCTCCTTGCTCTTGTGCCTTCATGCCCCACCCCCACTCTCAGTCTCCCTCATATTTTCACTCTCATTCCTTGTGCTTCTCTGTCTCTGTCCCTGGTCCTTTTTCTGCTGAAACCCTTAGATGTTGGTCTTCCTCAGGATTCATCTTTGGCCTTCTCTCCATATAATATGTTTTTGTTAAGTCATCTAATCTCTGTCCACTTCCCAAACCAAACCTACTTGTAGAGAGTGAACTACACTACCAAACTCCCTCAACCAAACTCACATGGCATGCTATCTACTGGACATCTCCGACTATCATTATCTACAAAAATGAACTCCTTGTTTCTTTCCACAATATCAGTCCCAACCTGTTCTTCCCTCTTTATATGGTGTCAACTTCCATAATCTCACCTTTTATAAATCTTGAATCACATCCTTCCTCTACAGTCAGTAAGTCTGGACTGAGAAAACTCTCTGGAATCTTGCCTTTCTTCTCCACTTCCATAGCTACTGCAGTCATTTAGAACTTTCTGCCCAACATGGTGGCCACTAGACACGAAGGCTATTTAAATTTAGACTAATTAAGTTTAAATATAATATTAAATTTAGATCTTCATTCACTGTAGCCACATTTCAACTGCTCAGGAGCCGCACATAGCTAGGGGCTGCCACTTTGGACAGGGTGGGGTGTAAAACATTTCCTTTGTCATAGAAAGTTCTGTTGAAGAACACTGATTCAGAGTCATCTTCTTACCCCAAAGGAAGACAGCAGATTCGGAATGGGTCTCTCTGGCATTACTTCACCCTATTTCAGCCTATTATCACATTGCTGCTAGAGCTCATTTTTGAGAAAAACAAAGCATCTCAAATGAATCCTCCTTGATTAAAATTCCTCTCTGATATTTTTTCATCCAGAGAATAAAATTCAAAGGCCTTAGCGTGGAATATATGATCCTTCACAACTGAGCACAAACACCTCCCCAGAGCTATCTCCTACAACAAGACTTTTTAACAGTTGTTAAATCTATGTGAAAGTATGTGTCGGCTTATTACACTAATCTTTTCATTCTTTGGTATGTTGGTAATGCTCATAATAAAAGAAAAAGAGAAAATACATTAAAGTGACAAAGTGAACTTGATCTTTAACACTGCCCAGCTGTTTGACCTTGGATTAGTTAACTTTCTGTCCTTGCTTTACTCATCAATAAAAACTGTGACAAAACTACCTCATATAGAGAGGATGTAAAGATTAAATGAATTAAACAAGTTTCTGACTTCTAATAAGCTCTAAAGCTTAATAAACAGCTCGTGTTGAAGCCTGTTCCAGCACTTAAATCTATGAGTGTTTCAAATCATTTTCTGTGAGAGCTAATACATTGTCATGATCATCCATTTACATCTCAGTTCAATTTTCTTTTCAAATAAACGAAGTCACTGTTAGTTCAGTAAGAAAGAGACTGATCGTTTTCGATGGCAGTAGAGATGCAAAGAAATACTCCTGAACCTTGGGTTTCCCATGGGACACAGGCCCTGGAAATGCCACTTTCAGATGTCAAAAGACTCAGCCAGGTGATAATAAGAAGGCACACTGAGAGGAAGGTAAGAAAACCGACGGATGAAGACACAGTTTTGACTAGTGTGTGGTGTGGTGCAGCTGACATACAGAATCCCCATGCATTTCCATAGAACTAATTGTTGGAATCACCCATCATGTATTATGTCTGGATACGCTACTGTCACTGCTAAAATCAGTAAAATCAGGTACTTAAACAGATATTAAACTTCTATTTTTGCAAGACTTTTTTTTTAACTGTCTGTGGTAGCTTACACAATATTTTGTTTATAAATGATTGAAGGACCTACCAAGAGGTGGTGGGGGGGGGAAGGGGTCAACTATTACCTTTTAACACTTGAAACAGTCAAGAATTAAATACTTTCATGTACTCCAATACAATACATACCACAAATCAGTAACCATTTATTACAAAAAAGGCAAATGCTTCCAGTTTTAAAGAATCAGAGTAAATTTACATTTCATTAAAGAAATTTCATTATTTGGGCGCCTGGGTGGCTCAGTGGGTTAAAAGCCTCTGCTTTCGGCTCAGGTCATGATCTCAGCGTCCTGGGATCGAGGCCCGCATCGGGCTCTCTGCTCAGCAGGGAGCCTGCTTCCTCCTCTCCCTGTCTCTCTGCCTGCCTCTTTGCCTACTTGTAATCTCTCTCTGTGTGTCAAATAAAATAAAAATAAAAAAAATCTTTAAAAAGAAATTTCATTATTTGGATTATAATAATATTTATTTTTTTCTTAGATAAAACTTAGATTTAATGTTTCACAGCAACTTATAATCTAAAATGTTAAAAAATATTATTGATATTATAATTTCTTCCAAAAAGAATAAGATCCTCTTGAAACTAATTCCTAAATTAAGCTTTGTCATAATTTGTGACTATGTAGCATTTGTACCTTCAAAAAAACTGTATGTATGTCAAGTAGTTATTGTAGTAATATAGAATTAAGTTTAAAAAATGGCTTATCATTACAATGAAAAAAATGAAAAAGAATTAGTGATTTTCTAGGATCAATAAAGTGAACAGATGAAGAATAGACCAGAATCATGCAAAATATTACAAAAAGCGAAAAGGTATTCTCTTAAAACTAACCATGATACTTTAAAAAAAATCTCAGTTTTGGCCATTTATATGGGCTGAACTTAGAAACAAAAATAACGAGACTGGAGCTCCTCTAATCAAGTAACTGATCAGTCTCAGAAAGACAATCATTCAGTTTTTGCTCTCATATCATCAACGCATTATTGAACATTAGTATAATGACTCAGTTCTACCTAAAAGAGAATATGCACAGCCAAGGGGCCCATCCGTAGACATTCAAATCTCTGGTCTTTCCTACAGACATCCACCTCTTTCTCTTTGTGATCTCTTTGGTCATATCACTTAACCCTTACATCCAGTTGGTTTACTTTTCATCTACTTCCTTCGCCTAGTTACTAAATATTCATTCCCCTGCCCTCTGGCTATGTCCTGTTGTCTCTACCACTTTTCAAAAATATCTGAATTCCATTCTCATCAGTTAAGCCAATAAGATTATTGTGTGTTACAGAGGCACGGGAACTGGAAGGTCTTTGTACCTGAGCTGTCACCGACAACTAAAATAGTGCTTCTCAAACTTTGCCACACACAAGAGTCACCAGGGAAACTGGACGTCCCAAGCCCATGACACAAGCCAGACCAATGAAATCAGAATCTATTTCAGGGCTAAGGGCTTCTTCAAAGATCCCCCAGGATATTCCAGTGTGACCTCAAGGACCACTGATCTAGACTAAATGTTTACTGATACTGAAGAAACATCTTTACAGTATAAATCAATATAAAATAAATGACAAAAATGTTTGGTGCTGAGTTAATGTGATGTTGAGATACACGATGAAGATTAAGCAGGAAACTAGGACTTAAAAATTAAAGAAATAGGTCAGATAATTCAAACCCAAATAGTCTCTTGTTTGAAATAGCTATCCGTATATTTGTTCTTCTATATTCACTCTAGCAAGAAAAGATATCTTAATGTATTATGATTTATATGTGGAGGAGCATGAGGCTGAAAGCATTGTTGGATCTCCTTTCCTTTGTATTTTAATTCGCCTTGCATATGCAGACACCATCTTCATCTAATTAAAGTGATTAAACCAATGTATAACAGCAATTATTGAAACTTTGTGGTTATGCCCTATATAGCTACTAATTTGACCCAGTTACAAGTTCAAAGTAAAAATATTCATTCTTTAGTCTATAAAACAATAGGCATCTAACATTAAGATAAAATTTGGGGTGTTTCCTATAAAAATAAAACACAGATCATAAATCAGTAGTTGCATATGGAGCAAAAATGTAAAAAGAAAAATCTGGGTCATAAAAATGATTAGGATAGTGGCTTTAACCTTATAAATGGCCTCACTAATGGTTAAATTGATTGCCTGCATGGTTAGACTGTTTGATTTTGCAGATTTGAAAACAATAAAGTGGTAGAATATAAAAGAGCTGTATTTGCAGATGTGTTCCACAGTTCTGGACAGTGTCAAAATACACACAATAGCACTTCATCTACAGCAAAATGATATTTTAGTGGAAAGAATTAGTAGATATTTGATTTTCTTTAAAAAAAAACTATTTTGTAAGACTCTATAGTGCATGACACCAAAATAAGTAAGAAGCTAAGAAATGCCTTTTTTATCTGCACATTATGTAATCTAAATTCTGTGTTATCAAACTGGTTACTGTTTGTGAGTGGTTCCTGCAAACAATGCAGAAACCTTCAGGTATCACAACTGTCATATATGCTTAACACTGGCAGGGTTATCTCTTTGGTCAGTGGTTGTTAGATAAAAATAAGCAAGAGAATCTGCTTTAATATGAGATTATAAAAATTAAAATATAAGAATGTATATGTTCGTGAGAGTATAAAGATTAGACTTTGTGCTGACAGAACTAAAATACAGATGACGTAATCATTTCTGTTAGAATCTAATCTCGAACCTGCTTTCACTGACCATCTGTCTTAAGATATACTAAGTAAATAAAGTGAGCAGTAACAAGAGTTCACCTGTTCACACATAAATTTGTATTTCCTAAGAATCACAAGTTTTTACAACATATACATTTTCAAGAATGCTTAGGAGCTAAAGAATGGCATATTTAATAGAAAATACTTATGTAAAAAAATCAACATGTTAATAATATGCATATATAATTTTGAATCTTAGAATAGTGCATTTTTTAATAATACTACCCAACTTGGAAGTTTTTTACAAATTTGCTAGATTCTTATAAAGCATATATCAAAAACATTATTTTGAATAACAATGCAAACTACAAAGAATTACTGTCATAATTTTTGCTACCTGATTTATGTAAGATAGCAGCTTAAATGCTACAGTATAAATGATATATGCAATGTTTTTTTTATTTTCATAAATTACTTCCTAGATAAATGTGAGTATTTTCTTTAAAAAAAATTAAACCAGTCATTTCTCAGAATATTAGGAAATATTCTTGGATACAGATGACTTCTATTAAACGTTGCAATACAAAGTTTTGCTAAAGTAAATCTAAGCTGTTTTTGATCTCCAATTACTTTGGACTCAAGACATTATGATTGTATTAGCTCAATATTTAGGGTTTTGTTTTGTTTTGTTTTTCAGCATAATGGGCCAAAAAGCCTTCTTAAAAAGTTAAATAAGCATTAAACTTGATCTATTTTAATTTCATACATATATCTTATGTGGCATTTTTCTTAATAGAGTGGAGAATATAAAACTAGAAGTTAATAATACATGCTCTAACTTTCAAAAGTTAGAAATCACAGCATTAATCATTCGATTATATATGAGCATAATAAAGTTAATATATTTCTCTTAAAATATGAATTCTAATAGTTCGTATAGCTAATATGACTAAATATGTTGTCTATAATTCTATATACATATATTTATAAACTTTTAAAATTGGATCTTTTTCATGAATATATTACCAATCCCAGAAATATAATGCATTTACTTTTAATGTAGCGTAGGACTTTGTGGCTACCTTAGAATTTGGAAAATTTTGCATGGAATGTATATTTAGAACAAGGTCCCTGATGGTAGTTCCCTTTTCATAATTATAAGTATGTCTGAAATCAGTATGTTTAGAAAGAACTCAGACACATCCTTCAAATGTGTACAAGTAGCATGTTATGCCATGTAATATAGTTTGTATGTGACTATGTTTGTGACTTTTGCATAATCATAAAGAAATCATACATTAAACTAAGAAACTAAAGCACTCAACTTGTGAGTTATTAGCCCAAAACCACTGACACCTTAAATTCGAAACTGTAGTTTTTGAAAAGAGTTACTGTGGAATAAATATGTCAAATTAACAAATCAACTGAAATCACACAACCAAGAAATAGCTACAAGACATCACGGGTAATAAACACTGTGTTGTGGCAATGAAAGACTTGAATATCTGTATTTACTTTTCCATATGAGGAAGAAATCTCCCTAAAAAGGAATTAATATTTTTATGATATGCTTTTGTGTATACAGGTAATGATGACTCTTTTACACAGAAACACAATTCAGAAGTAGTTTACAACGTGACAAATTAATTTAGCCTACACTCTACCCTACTGTAATAATATATATATCAAGCTGATATTTATTTCAGGTCAAGAAGAAAATACACATCTATACATATTTAAAATCTGGGTATTTGAACAAAGGTATTTTGACATGTTTATTTGAAAATATGCTGCATTCTACTGACAATGAAAACCACCTTTTAAATACTGAACCTATGCAAACTGGAATTACTAGAAATTTCCATGTAAGTTTGCATTCAAGGAAGCAAGAAAATTCATATTATTACAAGGTCCCACTTTTAAACCTAACTGTGCTAAAACCCTTGCACCCTTTTTACTGGTAGTGGAATAAGTGTTCTTATCTTTACCATTCTGATGCAACATACCTTGTCAAGATAAACAGCTCTGTAACAAGCAGGCCAGTCATTCACCAGCTTCTGCCATATTAAGAATGACTCTGATTCCCACGCATGAGTTGTGGCGGTAGGGTTAAGAAAAATAGGTGGAAAGTTTAAGATCTGTTTATCTAGCGAAGTAGCATTCCAAATTAATGTTGTAAACTCATCATTACTATTGGCAAAGGAGATCCGTTTCTGGTCTTTTAAAGAATGTTGAGAAAGCGAGTTTACTTTGACTTCAGCTTAATTGTCAAAAGCACAATCAATCCAAAGTAAAATACAGCCCTTGAATTATGTTCCTTTTAAACAGGTATCTCTTAGCCCAGTTCTACTGTCAAAGTATCACAAAAGCCTTTGATCCATACTGCCCTTGATTACACTTCTCCAGTACAAAGTAAGTGAAGCAGAAGATAGTTGTCCTGCTCCTGCATGGGGTTGGGGAGTAGCGAGGAGAAAGGAAGAGAATGTGGTGTATTATGATTTTGAAAAGCAATACCATTTTGTTGTGTTGTTCAAGAATTACCCTTGGAATGAAACAGAAAGGCTTATTGAGATTCTGTCATCATTTCTTCCCTACTAAAAGGTCACTGCAGTATCTTCGACAGAACTCTCAGGCAAATCTCACTTCAGCACCACGGACAGGGACACTTCTATTAGCATAAGCACTCCTGACTACATTGACCATTTCTTGAGAAACTTGCATTCTCTTCTCCTTTGTCAATCGGCAAGGATGCTATCCATTATTATATTCAACAGGAAGAGGTTGTATATAATACACATTATTAAGGAGTTCAGTATTTTTCAGTCACAGCATCTAGTACTTGCCATTTAGCTGTCCTGAAGAGCAACCTGAAAATTAAAGCTAATTACATAAGGTGACTGATAAATAAGCTAACACTGATCATCGATCACCAGATACTTAATTAAAACTTTCTACTCATAGTGAGTCTCAAAGCAACCATTATACAAATGTCTAAGAGAAAACGGGAAACTTCTGGTGAATAAATATGCTTAGGTAGGCCTCCATACTTTGCAAACAACCAGAATTACCCCTGTAAAACAGGCAAAATGCTTTTTCGTTTTTCCGACATAAACAACTGAAAACACCGTCTGTTGTCCCTCTGGTCGACCAACTTAAAGGTGTCCCTGTGAGAGAGCGATCATATGTGCAGGTCCATAAGCCAAACCGTACACGCCTGTCACTGGCTCTGGTTTTATCTGCGGTCATCAGGATGCAGACCCACGTCTGCCTTCCTAGCAAGCTGCATTCAAATTCTATTTTTTATAAAAGGGGGAACGGGGTTTGAACCAACTGCATAGCCATAAGAGATAGTGAAAGCATCAGCTTTATGATCTCGGAACACCAGGGTCTTCCCTGAGCTTCCAAGGATTCCCAGAAGAAGGCACCCGTCCCCAAGCAACCCTCGAGGTATTCCCAACTCAAACAGCAAGTCAGGCCCTCATCACCACAATAACAACAACCGAAGTAACAAAACCAGCATTAAAGGAAAAAAAAAAAGACTATTTTAAAACCGCAGAAGACATCTGGGCCAAACACAACACAAGACAGAGAAGCTCAAGAAGGGCGGGGGGGCGCGGGGAGGGGAGGGTGGGAATCCGGGGCTCCTACCTTACAGTCCTCAGGACAGGATTTCACCGAGTACTCCTCCGACTGTAAGTATTTATGGAGCACGCTCTCAAACTCTTCGTATTTCTCCTGAGCGTGGTGGTCGTAGTCTTGGTAAGCCTCGACGCACTGCCTGCAAGTGGTCATCTCGCCGTCCTCCTTGAGCACCCCCTCCAGACTGCAGTTCAAAGTGTTGGGACTGGACACCCCCGAGAACAGCTCCCAAAGTGTGTAGGAATTACAAAACGAAAGGTAAAAATCCGACAAGTTCCAGAGCGGACTTGGACGCGTCCCCCTCGCCTGCCGCTCCTCCCCCGAGGCCGCCACCCCCCGACTCCAGTTCCTGGCGCACACGGCGTCCGCGCTCTCCACCGTGAAGCACTGGCCCGAGGAGGCGCCCTGGGGGTAACACGTCTCCAGGCGCCACACGGGCTTGGCAGAGTTTCCTAGAAAAAGAGCCTTGCTCCGGTTGTTGCTGCCTCGGTCGCCCTTGCCGCCGCCGCCGCCGCCGCCGCCGCCCGGGGAGGGGGGCAGGGTGGGGGACGCGGAGGCGGAGGGGAGTGTGTGTGCCTGGGCGGCGGGCGAGGGCTCCCCCATGCTCGCCAGGAGCGCGGGCCAGGAGGGCTCCTGCTGCCGCTGCCGCTGCTGCTGCTGCCGCCGCTGCTGCTGCTGCCGCTCCTTGTCCCGGGTCCGGGTCAGCTTGGCCTCGGCGCAGAACCACAAGTGATCAGAGAGCAGGACTGTGAAAAACAAGAGAGATGCCAGAGACAGTCGCCATTTCTGAGCCCTCTCGGAATCGATGAACGGTTTCTCGTTCTCCCGGGGTGCTGCCAACCAGATTTTTAAGCCGTCGTCATACTGCCGACACATCCAAGCACCCCTGGTCATATTTTGGGAACGCACAGCCCTGGCCGACTCCACCGTGAGGGCTCCGGTGCCGGTGTCACCACAATATGCATTGACTTAAAGGGTTTAATTTCCTTATCCCCTCCTCCCGGTTCTCTCTCTCTCTCTCCTCTCTCTCCCTCTCTCCCTCTCTCCCTCTGTTCTCTCTCTTTTGCCTACATAAATATTACCAGGCTTTGGAGGAAGATCTGACTTGCTCCCGACCTAATCACAAGCCGACCCCATCCTCTGTAGAGTGGAAAACAATAATGGAGAGAGAGGGAGAGAGAGAGAGAGAGAGGGGGAGAGAGAGAGAGAGAGAAAGAGAGAGAGAGAGGCAGAGAGGCAGTCGGAGGAGGCCGGGGCTGGTGGCCGGTGGAGAGCTGAGTGCAGGAGGTGATGGTGGTGGAGGTGGCGGGGTGGCTGGCGCTGCTCCTCTCACCCGGGCATGGTCACAGCGCGGGTCCCCATGGCCCTGCTGAGGACAGCCCGCTCTCCCCTGCCAGGGGCATGTCGCGTCTCCGCTGCCCACTGACGGCGACCGGAGCGCCTCCCCAGCTCCTCTCCTCCTCCTCCTCCTCCTCTTCCTCCTCCTTCCTTGCCTTCTCCTTTCTCTCCTCCTCCGCCTGCTCCTACTTCTCGCTCGCGCTCCCCGAGTCCGGAGCCTGGGCAGCCGCCGCCGGCAGGGCTCTCCCTCCCCCCCACCCCCCACCCCGCGCTCTAACTGCCGCCGCCGCCG
>LNAC01000083.1:4340546-4354693 GCA_002007465.1 Ailurus styani | reverse complement strand
GGCCTCCCGAGAGCCACAGTCATCTTCAGTCCCCGGCTAAGTTGCCGCCATCTTCGTCCTGGAGAAACACTTTTTTGGGGGGGAGCACTGGCTTTTGCGTCATCTCCTCCCGCGCGGAGATCGCTCCATCCTGGCGCATTGGCACCGGGCTGGGCCCGGGCGCAGCAGGGGCGCGAGGACGCACGGGGGCCGCGGGGTGGGGGCCGCCTGTGCCCGCGGGCCCCGCCTGGGCTCCGGGGCTCCGGGCGCCCTCCCCACCTTTCGCTTTTTCTTTTCTGTTACCACTGATCAAAGTCAGGGTGCGGACGGCAGGGCTGAGGATGCTGGCTAATTTCTACATCATCCCCGGTCCCCTCTCCGCCTCCGGACAAAGTCCGAGCTGCAGGCGAGCGGTCAGAGGTTTCTAATGGGGCGAGGGTCTGGCCAGTGCCTTCTTAACGAAGGAATGGTCGGCTTCAGAGGAAAGGGTGAGGGCCAGGCGAGTAAACAAGAACTGGCTAGAGAAGAGAAGAGGTGACATCTGGTCTCTGCATGTGCCGAGGGATCCCTAGACAACTAGGGATCGACAGCTACCAGTGTGTTAAATTATTTTGTCAAATGATTTCGGTGTCTGGAAGGGATGGCGTGTGCGCGTGTGTGTGCGCATCTGTCTAGTTGTGGCTGTCTATGTCACAGCGACATGTTCCACGTTACAAAGTAAAAGGAGATCGGAAGCAACCTCACAGAGTCTTAGGGGTTAAAAACCTAAGAACGCCGCCTAGCCCTCGGCTCTGGGCTGGACGCCTTGACCTCGAACGCCGCTTCTCCGGTCCGGCGCACGCCAAACTCCCGCGCCCCCCGCTCGCTCGGCCTACGCCCCAGCCCCCACCGCGCGGGGCTCTGCCACCGCTAGGACTTCCGCAGCAGCGGGCTAGCGCGCGGCCCGGGAGGCAGCCGCCGCAGTCCGGGCCTCTGGTGCCCCTTAGCGTTGGCTCTCGGAGTTCCGACCGTGGAAAGCAACAGACGCGCCGGGGAGATGCGGGGTCCCCGCCATCCCCACTCGTGCCGGACGACGCTGTGAGCAAAGGTCTGCCTGCCCCCGAGGACCCTGCCCGCTCCGCGCTCACTGCCAGCGCGCGGCGGGAGCCGGAGGCGGCGCGGCTGCCAGCTCCCCTGGGCGCGCACCCCGAGCGCAGCCCTGGCTTGAGCCCTGTCTCCTAGGGCAGCTTTTGGCTCCACCGGGCCACTCGCCCTGTCGGCCTCCCTCCTCTGCTTTCTAATGACCCAAATGCTCTGTCCGGTGCACGTTCACATGGCAATACTAGGGTGCCATCGTTCTAAGTAAACACCGTGGGGAGCCAAAAGGATGGATCATCATCTGTGTTCCCTTTCCTCTCAGAGGCGCTGTGAGTGCTGGGACACGGAGAACCGGGTGTCTTTGAAAATGGCAAGTCGAAAACATAATGGGCAGGATTCAGCCCGTCAGCCCTTTCCGCAGCGTAATACGGGGTATACTAAATTTTACTCACATAAATCCTAAGTTCCTGAAAACTGTATACACTGACCGTCAAAGCCCGGTGCAGTTTGAGGGCTGGTTGATCTTTAGGTGTCATGCAATGTTTTTAAAAGACCATATGTGTGGACATATCATTCTGGCACCTTGGATTTCCACATGCTAATCTTTTTTTAACTACATATAAGATCCAGACACTAACGGATACATGTTTTATGGCAAGTTTATCCTTACCTCAAAGCATCTTTAAATAAGCAAAAACTGAGGTTTTGTTGAAGATTAAACATGAAATAAAACTTTTTTTCTGAGCTTTGTATCTGGACCCAGCTTAAGCTTTGGAGATAGTCTTTTAATTCTTCTCTCTTCTGAAAGTTTAAATATCTTGACATTGAATAAAATAATTTTTTCTCAACCAGTAAAGTAGATGAAGATATCTTTGGAAAACACCCTTAAAATTTTAGAGAGCATTCTTCTACCCTCTTATCATGATTACTCTTTTCTTAAATGGAAAACCCCTACCCTCTTAAACCAAATCAGATTTAAATACAACATAAAGTCTCCTTTTGAACACGAGTTTAGGGTCTGCCATTTTCTACTGTATAAATAAATATATGTGGAAGATAGTGTCACAAGTCTTCATTTCTGTTATTGGAAAAAAGATTTTGCAGTACGTGAAAGTAAACATTTCATATCCTAAATCCTGAGATGATTCCCTCTCCTTTTTGTTTTGAACCTTTGTGACAAACTACAGATGAAATGCAATAATCCAAGGCCTTTCTTTTTATAAACTCAAAGCCAGGACTTTTTGAAAACTTTAGATAATGTTAAAAGGAATTTTTCTCGATTATCTCTGTTATCTACCTATCATTATCTCTATCTCTACATTTAGCACTTTAAAGCCTGGGTGACAGGATTTAATTTCACTGCTTTCTCATATCTGCCCTTTCATTTTTCTTCACTTTGTTTCTTTCTAACTTGACAGGTTTATATTTCTCTTGATCCCTCCTATGCAAGATAGAAAGCTCAGAAAATGCTTGGCTAGGGAAGCGCACGGGGTCCCTGAGCTAAAAAGCTCACACATAAAGCTCACAGGAAGACCAGACTGAGTTTCAAAACAGAAACATGATCTGAGGACAATTGGCTTTTTCACATGAAAATGGAAAACCCATCAGAGTCCTTCTGCTACCCCAAAAGGAAAAAGGTGGGCAAAGTAGCTGTCCTAAGGGATCCAAAGCTGAAATTCCTAAACAGACAGCAACTCTCCGGCTATGCAGCACCACACCAATGCACCCCATATGCCTCCAGTCTCGGCACTTTCAACTTAGGGCACACATCCTCGTGTTCACAGTAATTAAAAGCACCTTGGTTGAATACAAAAAGACCTTAAGTTCCTCTTCCAAGAAAAAAAAGGGCAAAACTTGTGCTGAAATGAACTATCCTATTTGTTCTTAAAATACATATTCTGTCTTTCTTCTCCCAAATCCAGTATACTATAATTTTTGACTAACCCCCTTCCCCAACCCAAATACTCCCTGTTTATTTTCAGCTTCAAATTTCACGTACAAGCTTGGAGTTGGGCTCTGGTGAGCGCTCATGCTATCAACAGACAGACTCATAAAAACTCCTAAGGGAGGTATTTTAAAGTTAAGGACCAAAAGAGCTGCTGAGACCAGACTATTTACAATTACGCCACACAGTGTGTCTCAGCATCACTTCTACTGACATTCAGGGTCAGATCATTCTTGTTTGGGGCGGGGGCTGTCCTATATTTTGTACAAGGTGCAGCAGTCTCCATAGCCTCTACTCACGAAACACCAGTAGCACGCCCACCTCTCCCCAGTTCTGGCACCTAAAAATGTCTGCAAGCATTGCCAAATGCCTGGGAGCAAAATCGCCTCTGTTGAGAACCACTGCTCTAGGAATATACCAACGTCATAGTTACTTAATTCACGTCTGTATGGGAGAAGCTCTGGTGTCAGAGGTGAACCTATAACATTATCTTTATATTCAAGGAATTTACAATCTCAAAATTCCTCACCTAGAATCACCACCTCATCATGCATCTCATTACAGAATTATCTTCAAGAGGCTAGAGAACTCTAGAAAATCTCTTAACCTCGCTGCCCAATACAAAGTTAAGGAGGTAACTGACAATTATCATTTAAGTCTGATTAATGTCAGAATTTTTTTCATAATTCAGATAAAAATATTATTTATTAACCATATTTATTAATCAGTCAACTGTTTCTTCTTTATATATGGACTCTGTCACAGGGTATCATAAATTAAACTAAATATATGTGTGTTCATATATATAGTTATGCAACTACTGAATGCACATTATAGACAATTATAACAAATAACCAATTTCAGAAATCATAAGTGATCTCATCACCCATATACAGTCATTATTTCCATTTCGTAGTATCTAAAATTTCCATTATATCATAAATCCCACATATATCATAATGGGATTTATGATATAATGGAAATGTACTAAACCAGATTAGGATATTCACTAAACCAGATTTTTGAGGATTGAAGTAAAAAGTATCATAGTATACATATCCACATTTATTAGATAATAATGCAAATTTCTCCTCAGTATTGCATTGTTAATTTTAATCAGAGACACATGAATTCTAATGGTTTCAGAATATTACCCTCTCTCTCTTTTCTCTGAGTGTGTGATTGAATCAGAAAGAGGACTAGGAATGAGGAAATCAAAAAAATGAACACTATATAAAATTGAAGGTCCATTACTCCCAAACAAGAGAAGAAGCAAAACTGCTGTTTTTTATCTTGTTGTTATGCATAGCTAGTCAAATTCTGCCTCAGGAAATATTCCAATGATGCTTAGTGGAAGTCTGATATGCTGCACTGAAATAACGGAGGCTATGGAGCCTGCTGTTTTATCTGATTTTTTTTATAATTGGGACAGTAACACTTTCTCTCTACAATAGACTATCATCAATTCTCTGTAAGTAACCTGGACCTTGCCTTCCTGTAAGAGTTCCCATGAATTAAGATGCTTTAAAGTAAGACAGCGTCAAGGGTGCATGCCCTCTGAAAGTAAACCCTTCCCAACAATCCCGCCTCCGCTTGCTGTACGTTGGTTCTCTATGGGGAGACTGAGAGGAAAGACCGCGTCTGACCTCATGAAGCTTAGTCAGAGAGCAGAGGCAATAGCAAGTCCAGCGACCACAATACAATGGGAACGCTCAAGGGGTGAACTCCCACCTGTTTCTGAGAGGAACCGGGATCGGGAGGTATCGGGGCGTTGAATGACATCAGGAAGTATTCTTGAAGAAGACCTGCAATGTTCAAGGACTGTGGAGCCTGAAGGAGCCGAGGGGGAGAATTTATGGGCGAGTGGGCTGTGCTGGAGTGTGGGAGCACGTGGGGAAGTGCAAGAGATTATGAAGAAGGGATGGAGCTCCGTCACAAAGGACAATGCATAATAAGCAAAGGAAATGGGCTCTCCTGAATGTGGTTGGGATTCACTGAGGAAATGTAGATAATGGTTTGAAAGTTCGTTTTCATTAACATCACTGTTCACTAAAATCAAAATGAGAAATATATTCGGAGAAGGTGTTAACCAGACTAGTAAATGTTGATTCTTGTTAGCTTATCAGCTCAAATGTAGCATAGTAAAAAGGAAGAGCAAATAGCTTGGCTGGAATGTAGGTTTCATTTATCAGAAAAAGCAGGCTGTGGAGTCTAGAAACTCCTACGTGGGTTTCACCTAAGAGTGTGACTAATGGCACAGAGTAGTTTAATAGCACAGGCACATTTCAGAAGGTTGCTGAATAGTACACAGTTGCAAATACATTACATTGAGGGATCTGGCAACTGGATGTGCTTTTTACAAGAGAACATGGCAGAAATGATCTACACATATACCATAGCAACTTTTGCTCAGTTCAGGGTATCATCTATGTTTCTGTCTTTCAAAGAATTCAAAGTTGTTACAATATTTGATCAGACTTACTTTCATGGGAATCAGTACTTTTATTCCTATTTAAACGGCTAAAGTTTTTATGCATTGGAAGGGAGACAGTTGCCTGACTCCCTTCCCATTTTATAAAATATATAAAATAATACATTGTTGTCTTCAATGTTGTCTTCAAACATCTGCCCTGACTCCTTAGAGTTAACATCTGCCAAATAATTTCACCATGGAAAGTGAAATCTGACATCTTTTCTAGTAAAAACCACTACTTGAATATTTCTACTCCAAAAATCAAATATATAACAACCGGAGATATGTTCTTTCATTATGAATGTCTTCTGGATGTGCAAAAATAATCATATATTCTGATTTTATTATACACTATTCATATGCCATAGTAAGTGAAAGTAAATTAGATTCTTAAGTATCTATTAGTCTAGAAAGGAATGCTGTGCTTTGGGAATTCATAGATAATGTGAAAATTCTTGACCAGCATATCTCTACTTTTAAAATCAAATTAAACTCAAAGAACTAATAAAGAGTAGACCGTTCACTTATAGAGAAAATAAGATCAAACCTTTAGTTTTTAGGCCTACTATAGTCTACTAATATAATCTCTCTTTAAAGAAAAAGGCCGGTTCTGGACTCATCAGGTGTCTGAAGACTTTGGTTAATCAGCGACAGTGGTACATGTGCCAGAGTCTCTTGAGAACCTCAACTAAACTTGACTCGATCAGGTTGATCGGACAAAACTAGAACTTGCTCTCTACCTGTATACTTCCGATGTGCCGTACCTCAGTGGCTTCCAAATGCTGGTGGGTACAGAATGAAGGGAGGGCTTGGTGAACTCGGGCCCCTCCCCAGAGACCTGCCTCAGCGGGACTAAGACGAGGTCCAGGGAAGCATCAGTTTTAAAAGAGTCCCTCGCGGTGACTTGGTACGACCGATGAACACCTCCGGCCAAGGCGAAGGCCCCACCGGGAAGAATGGCCAGTGTTGGTCAGATTAGAATACGTACTCTAGACCAATACCAAGATTCATCTGTGGGAGGATGTCATGTTAAGTAATAGCTGTGGTTAAGAATTAGTACATAGGGGCACCTGGGGGGCTCCGTTGGTTAAGCGACTGCCTTCGGCTCAGGTCATGATCCCGGAGTCCCGGGATCGAGTCCCACCATCGGGCTCCCTGCTCCATGGGGAGTCTGCTTCTCCTCTGACCTTCTCCCCTCTCATCCTCTCTCATACGGTCTCTCACTCTCTCTCTCTCTCTCAAATAAATAAATAAAATCTTTAAAAAAAAAGACTTAGCACATAGAATGCTATGGTATAGCACACCACACATGACACTGAAAATCTATAACATCATCATCATCATAGAAATTAAGCTTGTCCCCAAATTCCTTGCTGAGTATGTGTGTGAACACACACACAGTTTTGCAAGTAAAAAAGCGACAAAGATAAAATATTTCTTTCAAGATTCACAGAGCAAGGTCCATATGGAGAAATGGACAAAAGTTACTGAGGACTATTTGGACAGTAGGAAAAATCTGCCTGTCTAGATAAGGAAGATAGTCATTATAAAGATGGAAATTCTCTCCAAGTAATTTACATATACCTGAAAACAAAGTGAGATTATTTTCCCTCATAAAAGTAAAAGAAGGAGCTACCTTATATTTGAAACCTTACAAAATCTCTCATATTATGGGGGACTGTTTTATTTCAAACATCTTGATGGGAAGACACATTCCCCTAAAATAATATCCACTAATGTTGGTTTCAGATGCTTATAAGGTTACCCAGGGAAGCTGTCAATGTAACAAAGGAAATTTTTTTTTAAAGATTTTATTTATTTATATGACAGAGAGAGAGAGAGATCACAAGTAGGCAGAGGCAGGCAGAGAGAGAGGAAGAAGCAGGCTCCCTGCCGAGCAGAGAGCCTGATGCGCTGATGCGGGCCTGGATCCCAGGACCCCGAGACCATGACCTGAGCCGAAGGCAGAGGCTTTAACCCACTGAGCCACCCAGGCGCCCACAAAGGAAATTTTTTTAAAGAAGGTAAATTTAGTGATTATTTCTAGGGTAATGAATCTACTACAATAGCAAGCATTAGATGTCATTCCAAATAAGGATTTTTAAGATCACAGTAGAAAACAACGTGATAAATGTTCACGTGGCAGCATGTAAGAATACATTTTCAGGGGTATTTTTTCTTTAAAAAAAAAAAAAAGAACAGTCTCACCATTACACAAATGGATTCTCTGGTTTGGTACATTATTTCCCAGTGACATTCTCACTGAACCGTCCAAGGGCTGCTTAACCATACCAGAGGCTCCTTGTTCATTAATCCATTTCACCATTAATCCATTTCAGGGTATATGTTGAGTTACACCCTATTTCCTTTTCTAGGAATATAAATGTGATCATGGACCCGACATGTCCTAAATATAGCTGCAATTTTACTATCGACTACTTTCCTTTTTGGTGTTTCCACAATCATCTACACAGCAGTGACTGTTTAACTGATTAACCATTTCGGGGGGAGAAGAATTTCTCTGCTACTCTAATGAAAGCTCTGCAGAGTCTCCCCAGAAGAGATTCTAGCTACTCATACATTCAAAATTCTGCCTGCAGTTTTGCAGGGTTCCCGGACTTCCTGAAACCCCGTCCTGAGTCACTCACATCAGGTGAACAGTATCTGTCGTGGACCTCCCTGTCCTGATACGTGCCCGTAAGCATTGCCTGTGTTGCTCATACATCTGCTCCTTCTAAAAACAAAACAGAGCAGCAACAACGAAACACTTTGTTGTAAGCTCCTCAGGGGCAGCATGGCTTTTTGCACGGAGCGCAGCTCACAGGGAGCAGCACGTATCAGTATCTACTGAGTGAAAGTAGATATATGTAAAGAATAATGCAACAAGGGGTGCCTGGGTGGCTCCGTGGGTTCAAGCCTCTGCCTTCGGCTCAGGTCATGATCTCAGGGTCCTGGGATCGAGCCCCACATCAGGCTCTCTGATCGGTAGGGAGCCTGCTTCCTCCTTTCTCTCTGCCTACTTGTGATCTCTCTGTCAAATAAATACATAAAATCTTAAAAAAAAAAAAGATTCCTTCTACAGAAAATGACAGGGGGGGAAAAATCCTAAACAGGCCCGAATAGAGATCACTTTATTGGCTCCTGTAACTGAACAGCCAGGGAAAAGCCTCTTTCAGACACAGTATTCTTGGGGTGAAAACTGACTTCTCTGCCAATTTCACGGTCTAACTCTGGGCTCTGATTTCTCATTTGTTGACTCTTCTCACACGCAGGTGCTTCATTCACGGGGACGGAGGGTCGGCAGCCACCACCTCCTGTGCTTCAAAGTTCAAGACCGTCAGGAATGATTGATCTTCTTCTATAAACCCCACAGAAGTCCTGAGATTCCCTGTGATCGGAGAGGTTTAAATCCTGTACTCGCTTCTGATCCAAGCACTGTGGCCTCACATGATCCTCATCCAGACCTATGCGATCCCCACCCCAGACAGACACACGGAAGGGAAGAGCGATTGACCGACAAATGGACATCCGAGGCTGTTTTCAGGACTCGGGTGAGTGGGTGCACAACCGTCCAGGAAAGGCAAAAAGTCTGTAGTGTTGTTCCCAAACGTCCACATACTCTCCTTCCCATCCCTATTCCTTCAAAATGCACAGGTCTACACAAGCTGCTCTCTCTCTTCTCCAAAAAGAGACAGTCTCCATCAGTGAGGGCGGTTTAATTTGCATGTCATAAAGAGTCTACTTACAACAACGGATGAGGTCGAACCAGCACAAATCAGTATCTGTGGGGTGGGGACTGCGGGACGTGAAAGGGCCAACCCACAACCTATAAATGCTGCAGAAACCAATGTATCATCGACCTCTACTTTCCCCCATAGAGGGGGTCACACTTTAAGCCTGGAAGCCGGAGAGGGCTAAGAGCTACTGGCACAAATGGGAACACCCCTGGCTTGCTGAGAACAGATTCTAATCCATGTAAAAATTAAAAGGAGAATTACAAGGAGAAAGGTAAAAATAATCCTATTAACATTGTATCAGATAGTGAAAACACACCAGAAACACATAGCCACGAAGTGGATGGAACTGTAGCCCAGTATTTCATAGTGATCTAGAAGAATTAAGAAAACAATCAAAGCCTTGAAGTAACCAATCAGAAGCGGCAAAGTTCAGAAATGGTGTGGCCGAACCAAAACGATAAGATATTACTTAATTATTTCATAAACGAGTTCTCAAAAAATTGGTCCCCTGTTGTTCAAAATTGACTGGAAATCTTTAACCCAAAGTATTCAGTAAATAGAGTGCTAAGAAACTTCAGCCTCTGAATAACTGCTCAACTCAATTATTGAAGACAGATCTGGCAAGCAAGAAGACATTGAAAATCACCCTGACAAAAGCAAGAGAGAAAGTGAACATATCAAAGAGAGCTCAGATGGTGTACAGAATTTAATTCTGAACTTCTTTAAGTGTGATTTGGAAACTCTTGGATTGTGAGAAGAATTTTTGATGAACTTCCTATTTTTTTTTAAAGATTTTATTTATTCATTTGACACAGCGAGAGAGATTACAAGTAGGCAGAGAGGCAGGCAGAGAGGAGAGAGAAGGAAGCAGGCTCCCCGCTGAGCAGAGAGCCTGATGTGGGCCTCGATCCCAGAACCCTGGGATCATGACCTGAGCCGAAGGCAGCGGCTTTAACCCACTGAGCCACCCAGGCGCCCTAAACTTCCTATTTTGATTAGGTAAATTTATGTTCTCACTGGGACAGAATAAAACAGAGAAGGCCTATGATTTCTGAGCATATAAACTTGGTAAAACATTCAAAAGGATCATAAATAGAATCAAGTGATTTAAAGTGACTTTTTTCTTATAAAATTTTTTTTTCAAAGAAAGGTGATTTGCATAAAGACTAAAAAACAGTACCTGGTAAGCATTTTGGTAAAAACACATTTAATGTTTTTTAAAGAGACAAGAAAGCTATCCAGTTAACATAATTTGCAGTGATCCTACCAGTTAACTCGACACCTGGAAAGAGCATTTTCTCAAAAATATTTGGGTTCATAGAGAAAACTCAATCAGAGATCTCAACAAATAAAATTATTAACCATAAATCAAAATTTTGAAAATTTCAGTAAGTTTTCCAACAAATTATACACAAGTCGCATTGAAAAAAAAATTATTTCTGAAAAGTACCAGTGACAGGCTACTACAAACAGATGTAGGTAAGAAATGATTTTGTGGTTATTACCAAGATGGATTATTCTGCTTTTATTATCAGTTAATGCTGACAGTCAAAAAAGAATTTTAAAGATCTGTTTTAATATGTATAATATTGCTATAGACTGAAAGTTTCTCTCTCCCACCCCCTCTAATTCATTTGTTGAAACCTAATCCCCAGTGTGATGGCATTTGGAAGTGGGCCCCAGGAGATCAGGAGCACAAAGCCCCCAGGAATGGGATTAGTGCCCTTACAAAGAGGCTAAGGAGAGCTCCCTTGTCCCTCCGGATATGTGAGGACGCAGTGAGAAAACAGTGGCCCATGAGCCAGGAAGGCCTTTCTCACCAGACTCTGAATCTGCTGGCACCATGATCTTGAACACGCCAGACTTTACAACTGTAAGAAATAAATTTCTGTTGTTTATAAGCCACCCAGTGCATGGTATTTTGTAATAGCAGCTGGAACAGACCAAAACAACGTTATTATATAAATGTTATTTATTTTTCAAAAATAATTTTATTTTTTTAGGGTTCTTTTTTCAATTTATTTTTTTTTTCATCATGGTAAGTGTCCTCTTTAATCTCCATTCCCTATTAGGTCTATCCTCCCACCCACAGAAATACTTTTATTTTTTAAAAATCATTTTGAATAGGACTTTCTATCAGTTCACCAATATAATAAAATTGAGTTACACATAAATAAATATTTCTAAAATTCACGTGATTTTATTTTTTCATGCCTTTTTTTACCCTCATAACTGTCCAGTTCGGAAAATAAATTATATGGCCATCTTCATCAGAATTAGATGATCGATATTCATGCAGACCAAGGAACAGGATGGAAGGTACAGAAGCAGAAAGAAACCCTGCTTGTGTGGAAGCTTGGTGTACGAGAGACATCACCAGATAAGGCAGCGGAAAATTTTTCAGTGACGATTTTGATATCAATACATGGTTATGAGATAGCAGTACTTATCTATGGTAAAGGCGAAGATTGACGTTAACCTTACAAAATACAAAAATATCAACTCCAGGTTGATTAAAATCAACTGTGAAAGGGGAAATAAGAAAACTAAGAACACAGGGAAATAACTTCCTTGTTTAAAGGTAGGAAGTAATTGTTTAAGCAATAGACAAGAAATGCTACCCATAATTTATTTTACTTAGGCATCGAGAATCAGTACCATAATACATAAAAACTACCCAAACCTGTAAAAAGGAACTGGCAGCACATACATAAGAAAGACATAAAATCAAACATAAATGTGCAAACGAATAAAGAGGAACTTCAGAAAAAAGGGCATTCACATGATTAATAAACACGTGGTGAGGTTGCTTAAATGTGCCAGAGAACTACCAAGGACAGTAACAGTGTGATACAATTACATACCAACAGACTGACCAAAAAAATTTTTTTAAATCTAAGAATATTGAGTAGTGAAGATGTAAAGCGACAGGAATTCTCACACACACAACAGGAATTCTCATCACTCTTACCCTGATGCAAATATTTTGGATAACAGTTTGACCCCATCTTCTAAATGTAAAGACATGCATAACCTGTGACCCAGAAGCTCAGTTCTAGATAAACGTTCTAACAAAATGTGTGCTCTTCATATGGGATACATGTATGTGATCACCACATTATTTTTGTAGTTTCTTCAGGCTGGAAACAACCCCCAAAAATGTCCCATCCATACTATATAGTATGAGTAAGTGTTATCTATTTATAAATTGGAATATAATGCCTCAATGACAACGAATAAACCACAACTTCAATCAATACTTTGCAAAGACGAAACCACAATACCGGGGTATGTTGTTCAGGGATGCACCTAGGCGGTAAAACTCTAAAGAAATATAACTAGAGGGCGCCTGGGTGGCTCAGTGGGTTGGGCCTCTGCCTTCGGCTCAGGTCATGATCTCAGGGTCCTGGGATCAAGTCCCACACCAGGCTCTCTGCTCAGCAGGGAACCTGCTTCCTCCTCTCTCTCTGCCTGCCTCTCTGCCTACTTGTGATCTCTCTNTCTCTCTCTCTCTCTCTCTCTCTCTCTCTCTCTCTCTCTCTCTCTCTGTGTCAAATAAATAAATAAATAAAATCTTAAAAAAAAAAAGAAATATAACTAGATAGAGGTTATCTCCAGTGGGAAAGGAGGAAGGGGCCACACATCCTTGTCTCTCAGTCCAATATAAACTCTCTCACATTCACCAGAGGTGGTTGTACTTGAAATGCAGGAAGCAAAGTGGTTCTTGAGCCCTAACGCTTTCCTTTAAGCATCGCCTATGCCCTTGGCTTCCCATGAGAGTTACCACCCACGAGAGTCCCAGCGTACGCTACCGCTCCCCTCCCTTACTTCCCTGTCTTGAAGCAAAATGAACACACAAGACTCACATGCTTAGCAAAGGTTTTGATGTCACACTCAGGTTTCAATCCGTCTTCACAGATTACTATGTTTGTGACTTGTTGCAAGTTAACTAACCCAAGTTAATTCACTCACGTTCACTGAAACATACACGCTCATCTGTAAAACTGGTATTCATAATAGTACTTGCTCACAAAGTTGTTGTGAGGGCTAAATAAATTACAGGCAGAATCTCACAGTGAAGTGCTCCCAAGTGCCTGTTCTGGGCCAGTCAGTGTGTGTCCAGACCCTGGCGTGCGTCTACCAGCTGTGAGCCCCCGAGCAGACTAGTGCTTCAGGGTTCTCATCTGGAATCAGGATAATAACAGCAACAAACTCACCGCATTGCTGAAGATTTACATAATAAGAGTGCCCAGAACAGTGCTTAACAGTTAATGTTTGGCCAATAATTATTTACTTTTATTATTAGAGAATAATACCATGAAGTATGTGGCACATAATAAGTGTTAACTACTAATATTAAACATTACAAATAGCAAGACTGAAAGCTTAGCTGTAACTACTCACACAACCATCACTAAACAGTAACAAGACATTTTACGAACAACACGATGACAATAAACCGGACAACTTAGATAAAACTGACAAAGTTCTTTGAACACAAAACTTCCCAAATAACACAGTAAGAAATAGAAAGTCTGAATAGTCTCATACCTATTAAAGGCATTTGATTCACAATCAGAAAATTTTCCACAAAGAAAATTCTGGTCCCAGATGGTTTCACTGCTGAATTCTACCGAACATTTAAGGAAAGAATAATACTAATACACAAATTGCTTTTCGGATAATAGAGGAGGAAAACTCTGTGCCTTCATTTTATAAGGCTGACATAACTGTCACCAAAACCTAACAATGATATCACAAGTAAAACAAAACAGAACTGCAGACCAAGAGCCCTCGTGAACTTAAACAGAATATGAGAAAATCCAATCAAGCAATATTTCCAAAGGACAATCCATGAAGACCACGTAGTTTTAACCTTGAAATGCAAGGTTCATTTAACAACTGAAAATCAATAAATGTAATTCAACACATTAAT
>LNAC01000083.1:4326905-4339059 GCA_002007465.1 Ailurus styani | reverse complement strand
CCTGCTTCCTCCTCTCTCTGCCTGCCTCTCTGCCTACTTGTGATCTCTCTCTCTGTCAAATAAATAAATAAAATCTTTAAAAAAAAATAGGATGAAACTGTCAACCTGGATGAATCTGAGAAAACCCTACACTGACCCCCATACACAAACAATTACACACTAAATTGATTCCATTTACACGAAGTTCAAGAAGAAGAGAAAAAACAATGAAGTTATATGACAGAAAGAACAGTGGTTACCCACAAAGGGTGAAGGTTTACTAGAGGAATTTCTACCATCACAGAAATGATTCATACTATCCTGGAGATACGAAGGTACATTAGATGTCAAAACTCATCAAATCTTACATTTAAAAAAAATCCACATGGAAATATAGAAATGGGGAAAAAATGAAACAAGACTTAAATATTCAAGTGGAGCAGAAGGAAGATGAACCCAGAAAATAACAGGACCCAGAAGTTGGGCTTCCCACAATAATGTGGTAGATTCGGGGCACCTGGGTGGCTCAATCCATTAAGCATCTGCCTTAGGCTCAGGTCATAGGGGTCTTTGGATTGAGCCCCAAGTCAGGCTCCTTGCTCAGCTGGGAGCCTGCTTCTCCCTCTCCCTCTGCAGCTCCCCCTGCTTGTGCTCTCTCTCTCTCTCCTTCTTTCCCTCTCAAATAAATAAAATCTTAAAAAAAAATGGGGTAGATTGGTTTAGAAAAGTCCTCCTCTTGGATATATTCCAAAATATTTTTTTAATAAAGGAAAATCCAGAAAAGCGAGCTTAGTATTTGGTGTCATTTTCCCATCAGAAAACTGCTAATTTAAATTGTGAAACTGAGAGCTTTAAGCCAAAATGACAGCTGAGAGGCTAAGAAGTTGAGTAGAGCTTTAGGTCTTTGCACAGGATTGAAGAGATAAAAATTAGACACAGTATAGGACAAGGATCATCATAAGACACCCCTAGGGAGTCCTTTTTTTTTTTTTTTTAATTTCTAGGATGAATCCCTCTGCTACTAAGTCTTTTAGGAGAGTGAGGCAATAAACTCACTGCCTTTTTGTAACCAGCTCCTCCATCAGAAAGAAGTCACTGGGAAGGGAAGGAAAAATAAAATAAGATGGAAACAGAGAGGGAGCAAACCATAAGAGACTCTGAACTCTAGGAAACACTGAGGGTTGCTGGGTGGGGGGATGGGGTCATTGGGTGATGGCCACTAAAGAGGGCACTTGATGTAATGAGCACTGGGGGTTAAATGCAACTGATGAGTCACTAAATTCTACCCCTGTACCTAATAATACAGCATAGGTCCTGAGCAAAGTGAGCAGCAGCTGGAGGCTTCCCTCACCCCAAGGATTTCCACGGGGGCTAAGTCACACCTGTACCAAGCCCAGCTTCGGATCCCAGACCCGTGGTACTGATGCCAGCATCAACGCTGAATCTGTTTCCTGCCTATCAGTGCTACCTTCTACTCTTGTTTCTCCTGAATCAGCTTCAATGATGGCAAGGATCCAGAATATTCTTCCACCTCTCACAGAAATCTCTTCTGGTTTTTGTTTTGAAACACTGTATTCAAAAGAGAGAGAGCTTGCTTCCACAGCGGTTTTCTCGATAGGGCTGATTTTCTAAACTGCATTACAGCCGAAGTAGTTGCTGTGGTTTTTGCTGTGTGAGAAAATGAACATCAGAATCCTGGGAACCCTCCACGTCACTTCATACTAGTTCACAGGCTCTCGCATCCGTTTAGAAACGGAGGAATTTGAGGGTATGAGACCAGATATAATTCTTAATGCCAGGCCCTGCAAACTTTCCATTTATATCTGCCACTTCCTGTATGGGCCTGTCACTTCTCTCAAATGTTAGTGACATATTGTAACGCCAACTCACAACTCTCCACTCCTGTTTCTGGCACTGTATCTCCTGAAAATGTTTCTAGGTTCTGGTGACACCAGGAGTTTAGAACTGGGCTTGAGAGTCAATCCCACAGCAGCTAACCAGCCTTGAGAGTCTCCTGAGGGAGACCAGGGAAAAGGGCTTTTGTCATAAAATGCAAGCGCTGTGTCAATCCTTTCCCATGGAGAGACAAGCCCAAACTCCTGACACAAGTTTTCACTCTCAAAGCCTATTTACACTTCTGTGTCTACACTTTCCTATCACCACATGGTCTCTTAGCCTTCCTCTCATAAATTCACACACAGGACTCCAGGGCCTGTCTCTTCACCTTGAAACACCAACATACAACTCACAACAGTTCCAACTAAGATCTAGGAGTTTTCACAGCACCTGACTTAGAGGGGGAACATTAAGGATCCTCCTTCAGGGTCTCAGTAGCTCATCACCTCATACACAAGCATGTAACAGGCACGGTCAAAGTCCATTCTGCATTTAATCCTATGGGTTGGTTTCATTTAAAATATGGTTGGTCAATCATTTTAGTACAAAACCCCTATGTGAAAAGGTATGTGCCATGGAAGACTCCTTAGATACTCTAGGAATGGAAAAATTTAGTTCTGAGCACCTCCTCCATACCTTTGAAAATCCTCTGTCTCTGTAGGTTCTCTGAGAACCTTCATCTCATTCATTTTGTTATGGTAAGAAAATTTAATCATATTTTTTATCTGCTCTGCTTCCAAGTCTGTGTCGTGGTTGCTTTTCTGCTAAGCTTATCCAGGTCTCCATCTACGCATCCTTTCCACAACCATTACTGGGGATGTTGGACCCATTTCTGAGTAAAAGTTTAGGGAGAGGAGCTCAATGAAGCAGGGGCTGGCTTTCCCACCATCTCCCTGGCTCTTTCCTTCTGCTGCATCTCCACACCGAAATCTTCCTCCTACAGTGTTTGGGGTTAAAAACCCTGAGAAGTGAATGGGTCTCATTCAGGTGCCTGCCCCACATTGGTGGTCATCCTTCTAGATATCTCTAAAGGAAATAGTGTTCACTGACACTCATGGAGCACTGAATATGCAAGGCTGTATTGGTGGGCCTTACCTAGGGTTCACATAGGAATTTTCATCCTAGTAAGGAACGTGTGTTCAATTCTTCACCTTTCCCCAATGTCCCCAGCCCCGTGGTTACATCATTGACTGCCCTGGTGGCTATCTTAGGACACTCTTATCAATTATTTCAATGGTACCTTCTCCAGGATCCTAGATGCTTAAATTTCCCCTCCCTAGTCCTCTCCATGAGCTCAGAATACAGTGACCAACTCAAGACTTCACATCGTTCTGCCACTTACAATTCATTTCTCCTTTGATGTTTGTGGTTCATAAGGAAGAGATAGAATTGTGCTGACTTGCTCTATTACAGATTTACACTTTTGAAATGTAAGTTTGCCTTTCTACCATTTTATAATCATCTTATTCATTCCAATTCACTTCCAATCACAATTCTCAAAGCAGTTATTCTATATTTTAATTTTTCTGCTTAATCTCCTATTCTTCCAACTCCGAATTTTAGTCCAAGGACCACCCTCTATAGAGAACCCTAAAATAAACAGCAATTGTCCAACCCACATGCCACCCTTTCTTCTTGAATTTTCTCTACTCTCATACCATCTTCGAATATTACCCTCTTATTAACAAAGAGTACAAACGGTTGTACTCTACAAATGGTTGTAAAAACTAAAAGAACCTTTTTGGGAGACCAGTTTGGCAATACACATCAAAATGTAAAATGAGTACAACATGTAATTCAAAAATAGTCTTTTCCATGAAACAGTCTGAAAAAAAAAAATTCCTACGAAACAAAATTCTGTGTATAAGGATGTTCATTGGAATATTTAAAATAATAGTAACAAGTAAAAAAGGGAGGAAGCATAATCTAAGCCTCTAAAAAAATGACTGGCACATAAGTTATGATGTATACACATGTAACAGAATCATTTTTTAAAAAGAATCGATTTTGATCAATTAACTGATATGATTTCAAGTCTTGCAGTTTTTGTGATCCTGTGTAATGATATTTTTCATCTTTTGGATGACCAGTAACTTGTCTCCTTCCTATTAATGTCCTGGATGCTTCTGGGAAATAATGGCTGCCTTCATGTACAGAAACCAAAGAGACTTGATCCTCATCTTCCCAATGGCAAAATCAAGAGGCACACATGAGACAGTCTTGGCCGGTTGAATGCAGTCTCACAGATTTTGGAATTTAAGCCAATAACAAAGGATGGTTGGTGAGCACATCCATAATGCAGAACATGACACTGTCCTGCACTTGCCCATAGCTACTGCTCCCTGATGTTCACCAGGATCCTTGTTTCCTGTGCCTGGACATCTAGTTCCCATTAAACACGTATTTTTAATAAATGCACAAAGTGGATAATGAAATGTATATACTTAATTGAAAGAGAAACAATACATCTCTTTTACTTCTCTCCATTCATTTCCTGAAAATATTTCCTGAGTGAGTCTAGTTAAATGTATACTTCCTAACTCACTGGTTTATAGCAACCTGGGATCTGTCATCAGTCATGCCCCATTCCATTTTGCTCTAGAAAATGGTAGTTTCCACACATTTTTTCCTGCTGCAGGCATAAATGAAGATACCCCCATGCGTGACACACTTCTGTGACACATCCAGATTTTCTATATCCAACCTTGCTAATTTTGTTGGAAAAATCAATCTATTTTTTTTTTTGCAACAAATCGTGAAGGAACAGCAGTATTTATCCAAAGTAACTGACTACATATTTCAATTATTTTTGGTAGGCACATATTTCTGTATCTTGTGTAAACCACTTCTTTCTCTCCAATTCAAAAAAGGCAATTCTGAAATGCTATGTCCCAATGTGAGAGGTAGAAATCTTAAGAGTACTGTGTTTTACAGAATAAAAGCTTTGAACTCAATGTTAAGTTGAACAATAAGAAAAAATTATGTCTTTTGCACACCTGAAACTATACACTGAGACTTTCCTCTTTGCCACACATTCCATAACTGATCAAGACACAGGTGTGTATTGATTCTGCTAGGAAAAGCTGCTTCTGTGGCCCATGAGGGCATGAACACCTGATGCTCTGTTCATAAAACATCTGCTTCAATTGTGATGTTCTGCCATTCTTAGTGGGGTTTTTCAACCAACCTGTCTCATGGTTAGCTTTCAATGACAGAAACTAGGGTCATGTTCCTACATATACATACTGGTTTAATAGAGTTTTTCTTTTTTAATTAGATTCAGTAATACTGAAACACATTTTATCATCAGATTCTAAGTATATGCACTTTGATCAAACTCAGTTTTGAAGGGTCCTTATGTCTTGTCTGTATTATGAATATAATCAATTATTGAGTCAAAAAAAAAACAAGTGATACACTAGAAAAAGAGGAATCATTAGTAAATAGTAGGCAATGCTTTTACAGCCATTGAGGGTAGACCAGATGACCAGGTAGCTGGGACTTCACATGGAGCTATAATGGTGTGGTGCATTAAAAAGCACATTGATGACCACAAATACTAAAACAGAAGACAGAGTAGACTGGAACCTATTTCAACAAATTGGTCGTTTATATAATAGGACATGTGGGGTACACATTATTTAATAAAGGAATAATGATGAAATCTATCATTCTGTGTCAGTTTCATTCAGTCAATATTGGAATGTCTATTTTAGGCAAGCAACTGTAATTTTTTTGGATATAAAAAAGTTAATATAAATTTTTACATAATGTCAGAAAGCTCCCAACCTAGTAAGGAATACAGGCAGAGAAAGAACTAAAAATAAAGTATGTTTATATATCTCTAATATTCAGGGAGTTCTTTAAAATCAACAGGGAATAGAAGAAGGATGCAATGACAAAGCATATGGGCAAAGATAAATGGTCTTCACAGATGAAGTTCAACTATCAGCTACTAGCAAAGATGAAATTCACTATTAAAAAAGAAAAGAAAATATTAAAGGAAAGGAGTGGGGGAAGAAATTAGCCCCCAACAATTTGGCCGAATTTGAAAGAATGAGATACAGCAATGGTGACAAGGACAGGAGTTTTGAGCAAGAAAAGAAAAAATAAAAGAAAATATTAAAGGAAAGGAGTGGGGGAAGAAATTAGCCCCCAAAAATTTGGCCGAATTTGAAAGAATGAGATACAGCAATGGTGACAAGGACAGGAGTTTTGAGCAAGTAGCATCCATAAAATTTTGAAGCATTTATTAATAATACTTATTTGTAAACATAATCTGGAAATATTCATAACCAGTTAAAATTAATGTTCTTTTTGAGTCAAAAATTGCAACCCTGGAAATTTACCAAAATGAAACAATCACACAAAGATATGAGGTAAATATACTTCTCATATATGTTTAGGTTATTCATCCCATGATTTTTTGAAATAAGAATGGCATCAAAAGGAGATTATTTGGATACATTTTGGTGTTTCCATAATATGATATATCATTCAGCCACTGGAGATAATAAAGCAGAGTTACATGAGCTACTTTAGAGATCTGTCGACTTCAGGAAGATAAGGGGAAACTGTTAAAGATAAAAAAGCAAACTGCAAAATAAAAATAGTAGCTGGGTTCACGTGAAAGTCTCTTGTTCCCATTGAAATGAGAAAATACTGAGTAAAATAAAAGCATGCTTCTCTTTAACGCCATCAAGAGCAATGTATGTGAATAAACCTAAATTAAATAAATTCTGGAGAGGATAAGCCCTTCTTTAGGGAGCAAAGAGAGACAGCTGCCTAAACTAAGTTACGTAGAAGTACATGATTGATGAAAGTAAAGAAATCTTTCTAGGAAAAGGAGGAAGCGGCCAAGCTTTTATTAACTTCTTTGCTTGGAAAATCTTGTTAGTAACTGGAAAAGTATCAAACACACAAAAAAAGTTATCTTGACTTGACAGTTCTCCTCCACTAGAATTTGATAAAGTTAAGTGAGGTGGAGCAGAGCTGAAAAACAGGGCACCTCTGGAGTTGAATTCAGAGCTAAGCTGAATATAACTAAAGCTACAAACAGACTCAGTCCCAGGTAACATAAAAGATCAAAGACAACATTTCCTCCATGGACTCAAGAAGTTTGGGATTGGGAAGAAAAGCAAAGATATTTCCTTGTATCTCATTTGAAACCAGATGTAAAGTAAAACTTTATAAATTTGCAATTGCTTAACCTCGTTTCCTTTGGATTCACGGTGTTAGCTTCTTCAGTTAGGCTCCTATCAAGGAAAAGTATGTTTTCCAGAGGAAAAACAAAACAAAACAAAACGACCTATTTTAGTGTCTGCTGAATCCGTATACTAAATGTCTAGCATACCACAATGATTAGAGACATACAAATATACAGGGAAATGGTACTCATAATCAAAAATAATAATAATAAGTGAGAATACAAGATGTCCTAGATGTTGGAATTAGGAAGCAAGAATTAAAGGCTAAGATAAAATCATTAACAATTAAATAACTAAATGAAAAGACTACTGGAGACAAGGATTATTCATTCATTGGAAAAGATGGTTATAATGTGTTGACAGGGATTTTAGCAGAGAAACAAAGACTTTAAACTAATACTAAGTAGACATTATAGAACTAAAAGATTAAAAATATTAAATGAAATACATAATGACTTTAACAACACACTTGACATAGCAGAAGAAATAATCAGTGAACTTGAATAAAGGTAAATAAGAAATAGTCAAATCACAAAACATTAAAATAAAGGAAAAAAATCAAACATAGTATCAGGGAGCTGTAGGAAATCAAATAAACCTACCGTATTTGACACTGGATTTCCAGAAAGAGAGGAGAAAGAATAAAGTAAAAAAGGATCAGAAGAGAAACAGACCTAAGTTTATCAAAACCCATACGTCTTAGAAGTTTTGCAAACCCCAAGAATAAAAACCACTGGAAATCACATTCATTTATATCATAGTCCAAGAATAAATATTAAAAATGAAGAATAAACCTTCAAAGTATCAGAGAAAAAGGACTTTTCACATTCCTGAAAAGTGTAGTAAGAATGATAGCTGATATCTCATCAGAAACAATGGAAACACAAAGTTAATGAATGGTATCTTTAAAGTGTTGAAAGTATAAACTACCAATACGAAATCCTATTTTCAGCAAAATAACTTTAAAAGACAAAAACTAAGTATAAAAGTTTTTAGGGACATCTGAGTTTTTGTCCGGCAGTTTTTCTTTTCAGCCTGAAGAAACTCACTTAGCATTTCTTAAGGTGGCTCAGCTGTCCACAGATTTTCTCAGTATTTATTTATCTGAAACCTCTTATTTCACCTTTATCATTTAAAATTAACTTTACAGGGGCACCTGGGTGGCTCAGTCAGTTAAGTGTCTGCCTTTGGTTCATGTCATGATCTCAAGGGTCCTGGCATCCCCCCAAGTCAGGGCTCTCTGCTCAGCAGGGAGTCTTCTTCTCCCTCTCCCTCTGATCCCCACCCTGCTCATGCGTGTTCACTCTCTCTCAAATAAATACAATAAAATTACAATACAATGTACTTTTTAAAATACAATAAAATTAACTTTATAAATTGTACTTCACATAAAATAAGCAAATTCTAAGTACATAATCAGATGAATATTGACAAAGGCATACACCTCTATAGCTACCACATAATTTAAGGTATAGAACATTTCCGTCACTCCAGAAAGTGGTGTTCTGCCTACTTTGAATGCAAGCCCAATATACTTGTCACCCAAACAATTTATCTGGTTTGTATCACCATCCATCATATTCTCTGTTTTGGAACTTCACATAAATAGAATCACAAAGTACATATTATTTTGTTTCGAGCTTGTTTCACATAGCATGTTTTTGAGATTCGCTGATGTGTAAGTCAGCATTTCATTACTTTTTATTGATAGGTAGTATTATAACTTATAAACATAAATTATGCATTCATTCACTTATGGATCAATATTCAGATTATTTCCATTTGAAGCCATTATGAATAAAGTGGTAGTTGTGTGTGATAGTCTTCCTGAACATATTTTTACTTCCTTTGGAAAAACATGTAGTATATATTTATTTTTTACTTTCTTTTATCCTGTCTTTTTTTTTAACATCTTAATTTTATTCTATTTTTTTCAGTGTTCCAAGATTCATTGTTTATGNTGAACATATTTTTACTTCCTTTGGAAAAACATGTAGTGTATATTTATTTTTTACTTTCTTTTATCCTGTCTTTTTTTTTTAACATCTTAATTTTATTCTATTTTTTTCAGTGTTCCAAGATTCATTGTTTATGCACCACACCCAGTGCTCCATGCAATATGTGCCTTCCTTAATACCCACCAGCAAGCTCACCCATTCCCCCACTCCCCTCCCCTCCATAACCCTCAGTTTGTTTCTCAGAGTCCACAGTCTCTCATGTTTCATCTCCCCCACCGATTTATCCCAATTCACTTTTCCTTTCCTGCTCCTCCTAATGCTCTCCATGTTATTCCTTATGTTCCACAAATAAATGAAAGCATATGATAATTGACTTTCTCTTCTTGACTTATTTCACTCAGCATAATCTTCTCCAGTCCCGTCCATATTGATACAAAAGTTGGGTATTCATCCTTTCTGATGGCTGCATAATATTCTATTGTATATATTTACCATATTTTCTTCATNTTACCGTATTTTCTTCATCCATTCATCTGTTGAAGGGCATCTTGGCTCTTCCCACAGTTTGGTGATTGTGGTGATTGCTGCTATGAACACTGGGGTACATGTGGCCCTTCTTTTCACTACATCTGTATCTTTGGGGTAAATATCCAGTGGCGCAATTGCAGGGTCATAGGGTAGCTCTATTTTTAATTTTTTTGAGGAATCTCCACACTGTTTTCCAAAGTGGTTGCACCAACTTGCATTCCCACCAACAGTGTAAGAGGGTTCGCCTTTCTCCACATCCTCTCCGACACTTGTTGTTTCCTGTCCTGTTAATTTTGGTCATTCCAACTGGTGTAAGGTGGTACTGCAATGTGGTTTTGATTTGAATTTCCCTGATGGCTAATAATGATGAACATTTTTTCAGATGTCTGTTAGCCATTTGTATGTCTTCTCTGGAGAAGTGCCTGTTCATGTCTTCTGCCCATTTTTGACATGATTATCTATTTTTTGGATGTTGAGTTTGAGGAGTTCTTTATAAATCTTGGATATCAGCCCTTTGCCTGCAGTGTCATTTGTGAATATTTTCTCCCATTCCGTGGGTTGCCTCTTTGTTTTGTTGACTGTTTCCTTTGCCATGCAGAAGTTTTTTATCTTGATGAAGTTCATTTTTGCTTTTGTTTTCTTTGTCTTTGGAGATGTGTCTTGAAAGAAGTTGCTGTGGCCGATGTCAAAGAGGTTACTGCCTATGTTCTCCTCTAGGATTTTGATAGATTCCTGCCTCATGTTGAGGTCTTTTATCCATTTTGAGTTTATCTTTGTATACGGTGTGAGAGAAAATGGTCAAGTTTCATTGTTCTATACATATCTGTCCAATTTTCCCAGCACCATTTATTGAAGAGACTGTCTTTTTTCCATTGGATATTTTTTCCTGCTTTGTCAAAGATTATTTGACCACGCAGTTGAGGGTCCATATCTGGACTCTCTATTCTGTTCCATTGGTCTACGTGTCTGTTTTTGTCTCAATACCATGCTGTCTTGGTGATCTCAGCCTTGTAGTTAAACTTGAAATCAGGGAATGAGATGCCCCCAGCTTTGTTTCTCTTTTTCAACATTTCCTTAGAGATTTGGGGTCTTTTCTGGTTCCAAACAAATTTTAGGATTGTTTGTTCCAGCACTTTGAAAAATGTCAGTAATACCTAGTATATGTTTAAAGAAAATGCAATAAAATTTGCAAAANTCAGTAATACCTAGTATATGTTTAAAGAAAATGCAATAAAATTTGCAAAAGTATCGTTTTATTCTACTATTAACAAAATATAAGGGTTCTAGTTGTTTTATATTCTGGCCAATACTCTTTTTAATTGCATTCACTCTAGTGGCTGTGAAATAGTATGTCATTATGGTTTTAATTTGCATTCCCCTGATCACCAATGTATTTGAGCACCTGTTCTTCTGTTTATTGGCCAAGCCTATGTCTTTTTTTGTATAGTGTCTAAACAGGACAGAGCTTATGTCCAGAATACAGAGCCAATTCTTACAATTAAGTAATTAGAAGATAAAACCTCCATAAAAGCAATGGGCAGAAGACCTGTTTGGCCTCCTGAATATAGTTATAGCTATAGAAGTCCATAAAGAACCATGCTATCTCACAATCTCTGTAAAGAAAGGCAACGAATAGGTTATTTGAAATACAGAGGAATTTCACTGACCAGCTGGAACTCTGTATTTATTGTATCAGGTGTTGTGATCAATAATACACCATTTTGTGTGTGGTATTGCCATGTGATGACAGCAAAACTGAATGTTTATCTGCTTCCTAAGACTTTATAAGTCTTTTAGAATACATACATCATTTACGATCAAAAATTTCTATAAGGACAAAGATCATAAGTTTTCCTATTTTTTTCTTTTTTCTTTCTCTTTATAGGTAAATAAACTGAGCTCTTACAAATTTATGAACTTCCCTGGGCCAAACAGAAGATGGTAATTTTTTTAAATGTGATAATTTTTGTAGTATTGACTGAAATCTAGTTCCTCTGTCTCCATAAAAATTATTTTATCGCTACAACCAAATTTTAAGCTCATTCTTGAAATAAAGTAAAATGTGTAACTTAAGACATACTCAAAACTGAATCTGCAAAGAGGAGAAAATGGGCAACCCCTACCCCTGTCTTCATGCACCATGACATGCTTCCCTGATTGTCTGAGAGGAGGTGCTGACTCTCACACTTCGCTTGACTGCATTAGAGGATGACGGCTGTTAGTTTACTTCATATTAGCATTCATTTTCTAGACTCTCCTTTCCGACGAGAATTATCGCATCCACTCCACTCACCATGGCAACAAAACAGCTGAAGATTCTTACAGCTTGCCTAGTGAAGAAAAATACTTGAAAATATCTTTTGATGCTAAAATTGGTTTTGTTTTCACAGTACCACATGAAGCAACTGAGGATGAGGGCTAGCACCATACGTTTCAGATGGACTTACCCAGCAGGAGCATTGAGGGGATACAAGAGAGGAGAGGAGAGGAGAGGGGAGGGAAGCGGCTGGGAGAGGAGGGGAGGGACAAGGAGGCAGTCCCTCTTTATATACTTGAAGACACAGTTATCTGCACATGTGCTCCCAC
>LNAC01000083.1:4282766-4323255 GCA_002007465.1 Ailurus styani | reverse complement strand
CAAATGTCAGGACGAAGAAAAAAAGGCTTTTTCATCAAAGTCTCTTTCATTTCCAAACAAGAAAATGTTAATAAATAATCCAAACATTTTACCCACACAAACTTCACCACTCTGCTGAGGAAAGTACCCAGATTAAAACATCCTTGAGGTTTTTGCTGTTTGACAATTTTCCCTATTCTTCCAAGGTAACAGGTCTGTTTAGGATTTCTGTATCTTCAATGATTAGTTTTGGTCACTTCTAGTTACCTATAAAATAATGTATCTGACCCAGGTTTGCAAAATTATTTGCTTAACGTTGAACAAAAAACTCATGAGCTTAAATTTCCTGTCTGTGGTTCTCTCTCATCATATCTGGCTTTCCACAGTTGTGCTTTGCTTCTTCTCCCTTTTATTTTTTCCTTGGAAAGAGTTAGCTAACAATTTGTATCCTTTATTGTGCCCTTTTCTTTCCTTCAAAGATCAAACTATAATATTTTATTGTAATTGTTTTGGAGATACTCTGCAGTAACACTTTTTCCTTCCTCCACCACCCCTGGGATTCTAGTCTTAGCCAAAGCCTTTAAAGAAAGTTTTCAAATGCTGGTTCTATAGCTTTTCTTCTTGTTTTTCTTCACGCATAGTTGTTGCATTTTGATAACATCTTTTTTTCTTCTTTTTGGGATGGATTAAGGTTTTCTTTGTCAATTTTTGTGACTACGTGAGGATAAACAGCCACTTTGGTGACAAGAGTCAATAGTAGGTAAGGTACAGGTAAATCAACCAGTGTTTAATTACCTACAGGACACAGATCTATCAGCACACTACTGGCAGGTAGCAAAGAGATCAGTAATATTTTTACAGACAAGATGAACAAATTCCTAGCTGGAGAAAACAAAGCTGCGGACTACTGACCACGTGGGAGTGAATGAAGGTCACTCCAGAACTCCTCAGAGCTTGTCTCCTGGATCCCATTTAGCACATGAGGCTTACAATCCTAACAGGAGTGAAATTTGAATCCATGCCAGGGAACAGCTCACCTGGGCCAGGTGCGCCTCATCAATCTTGGAGATACGCTGTGCAGTTCATCACTGCGGGGTCATAGTGCCCTCAGACCTGAAGCCCTCATCCATCACTCACAGACTCAGGTTGTACAATCTGGCCACAGTCAATTCATAATTTTAGTGTCCGAGAACCAGGACAGGGGACTATTTTCCAAACAGCTACCAGAGTCACGTTTGAAATGCCTTAGTTGACCCATAGTTTCCTCGGGCTTGTGGATGAGCATATGGTGACTTGGAAAAAAAAGACATATTCTCTGTTTTCAAGGTACAGAATTCATTATATAAAGTACGTCTTTTTATTCATCAAATTATCTGGGTCACCTTTGTCATTATTTTGTACACATCCTGTGTCACAAGACAAGTATGCATCAAATCACCTCCTGCATTGCGGCTATGTCTCCTTAAATCGCCTGTTATTTTGTCTCATTTATGTGTGTGATATTTTATTACATGCATAACAACTATTAGATTTTTGTTGTGGATTTCACACTTAAGGATGCTAACTGTCCTTCTTTGTGTCCTATTGTGTTTAGTAACTCTAAATTTACCACTGCCTGATAACAGGACTACCGCTCTCAATTTGTGCCCGCACGCTTTAAACATCTGATCATTATCAGCGTTTCAGAGGCACTTTGTTTTAGTGATTTACATACAACACAGTCGCATTTTATTCTGTAATGCTATTTGGGAGTGTTTTTATTTTAATAATTACTTAAAACAATCAAAGTTCTTGATATGAAAAATCGTATCACTGTTCTTGGTTTTGCATTAATATTTCATGAACTGCTTTGTCTTTATTGTTTCTTTTTTTAACATAGTGCCTGTGTTGTGTGTGTTAGCATGTGTTCTTCTTCTGATTGATTGGAATTTTTTTAATTTTATTCTATTAGTCAACTTTGCAACTAAAACGTTATATGTACATACTCTGGTTTATTTTCTCTGACTTATATCAATTAATTATGGAAGTCCAAAAGAAATATCAGAAATGTCTTTTAAAGAAATGCAGACTTAATAAATGATGATGACTAATAGTAACGATGTGCAAATACTGAATTATTTTAGTTAGAAATATTTCTTCCTACAAAATATCATCTCTATATTACAAATTTTGCTGTTATCCCCGCACAACTGTGTGTTTTTCTGGATGTTTCTGTAATCAGTTCTCGAGTTGGATAAGTTGGATCACAGTAAGAGAACTGGAAGTCATGAGCGAGCCTTCACTGAATTTTGACACCAGGAAACATGGTAAATCTGCATGAAAATAACTTATATGATGAGCATTATTTGGCCTTGCTTGTTTTGCTGACTGAAGTCTTCTACCTACCCCATTTTCCCTTCTATTCCTGGTTGCTCACTTTCTTCTCCTTCACATTCCTTACATGAGATAAACGTAGGGTTTACGTACCCTGTTTTCTCCTTCCTCCTTGTCTCCCCTCCCTCACACTCCGTATTAATTCATTGGGTCATGATGTCTATCACCCTCACTGACTCCATCTTATAAAGATAAAGTAATAATACTTGTAGTAACTGAAGAGGAAGTAGAGCATCTTAAATACTCAGTCTGTGATCAGAATCAAACTTTGGTTCTCAAACAACCAATTAATGCTGCTGAGGCTTTTGATTCTAATGAACTACTACTAGAGGACCATCAGATTCTTTTAGAATTCTGTTAATATAAAGGCAAGGAAAAAAACCTGAGCATAAGCACAATCAATATTTTTAAAAATATCTAAGCAAAGAACGAAAGATGACTCACAATTTTAAATTATTACTTTTGGATACTCAGTATGGCACTGCTTAATTAGAAAACAAAATAATATATTTATCTCTGAGAATAATTTTGCAAAATAATAAAATTTTATTTCTTAATTCATGTATCCATCCATAGATTCATTAAATATAAACTGAATTTCAACAGTATTCTAGGGGATCTGACTGTCAGAAATGCAAATATGAGATAGCCCTCCCAATATTCATATATTTTAAAATATAAAACTCATGTATTACAGAAAATGCAAAAAAAAGACAGAAGAAAGCAAAAAATACACAGTAGATAGCTAAATAAATAGACAGATAAAATGAACACTGTTCATTGCAGTACATAACCTTCTATTTTTCAACTCACATAAAAATACACATTAAACATGTGTATCATATTTATAAGTGCTTTCTTAAGCTTTTTTCCACTTGGTATAAAATATAATTATTTTCCATGTAATTCAATGGTGAATTTAATGATATTTAATAAGGTATTAAAATAGGTACACCTAATTTCTTTAAATGGTCTACTATCATTGAATTGAATCCTACCCTCAACATTACCCATACCCATAGACTAAATCCTACCCTCAACATTATGAACAACTCATCTACAATCTTTAGACTGTATAATTCTTCCAGTGAATTCTGAGCATGAACCCAATATATAAATATTTATTTATAAATTATGTACCACTTGTTATGTTTTTAATTTATGAAGAAATTTTCAATTATTTTTTTCCAAAATTGTGTAAAAAAAAAAAACTGGATGGATTTTTAAAACGCGTTTTACTATGAACTTTATACGAAAAAAAAATCTATGTTCCCTTTGCAGTCTACTTTCATGCTTTGCTAGTATGAGTATAAGTATAGCTTTTACTCCATAGAAAGTTCTACTCCTCTACAAGGCATGACCATAGGGGTTCCTGTGAAAGGCCTCAGTGAAACACTGAGAATTCTCCAATCGGTCCAATCATAGTTTGAACAATCCCCTATCGTGCGTGAGCTCTGGGGAGCTTTCCGCTTACCATCCCTTGGTGATTTTTCACCTAGCATTTNTATTCATCAAATTATCTGGGTCACCTTTGTCATTATTTTGTACACATCCTGTGTCACAAGACAAGTATGCATCAAATCACCTCCTGCATTGCGGCTATGTCTCCTTAAATCGCCTGTTATTTTGTCTCATTTATGTGTGTGATATTTTATTACATGCATAACAACTATTAGATTTTTGTTGTGGATTTCACACTTAAGGATGCTAACTGTCCTTCTTTGTGTCCTATCGTGTTTAGTAACTCTAAATTTACCACTGCCTGATAACAGGACTACCGCTCTCAATTTGTGCCCGCACGCTTTAAACATCTGATCATTATCAGCGTTTCGGAGGCACTTTGTTTTAGTGATTTACATACAACACAGTCGCATTTTATTCTGTAATGCTATTTGGGAGTGTTTTTATTTTAATAATTACTTAAAACAATCAAAGTTCTTGATATGAAAAATCGTATCACTGTTCTTGGTTTTGCATTAATATTTCATGAACTGCTTTGTCTTTATTGTTTCTTTTTTTAACATAGTGCCTGTGTTGTGTGTGTTAGCATGTGTTCTTCTTCTGATTGATTGGAATTTTTTTAATTTTATTCTATTAGTCAACTTTGCAACTAAAACGTTATATGTACATACTCTGGTTTATTTTCTCTGACTTATATCAATTAATTATGGAAGTCCAAAAGAAATATCAGAAATGTCTTTTAAAGAAATGCAGACTTAATAAATGATGATGACTAATAGTAACGATGTGCAAATACTGAATTATTTTAGTTAGAAATATTTCTTCCTACAAAATATCATCTCTATATTACAAATTTTGCTGTTATCCCCGCACAACTGTGTGTTTTTCTGGATGTTTCTGTAATCAGTTCTCGAGTTGGATAAGTTGGATCACAGTAAGAGAACTGGAAGTCATGAGCGAGCCTTCACTGAATTTTGACACCAGGAAACATGGTAAATCTGCATGAAAATAACTTATATGATGAGCATTATTTGGCCTTGCTTGTTTTGCTGACTGAAGTCTTCTACCTACCCCATTTTCCCTTCTATTCCTGGTTGCTCACTTTCTTCTCCTTCACATTCCTTACATGAGATAAACGTAGGGTTTACGTACCCTGTTTTCTCCTTCCTCCTTGTCTCCCCTCCCTCACACTCCGTATTAATTCATTGGGTCATGATGTCTATCACCCTCACTGACTCCATCTTATAAAGATAAAGTAATAATACTTGTAGTAACTGAAGAGGAAGTAGAGCATCTTAAATACTCAGTCTGTGATCAGAATCAAACTTTGGTTCTCAAACAACCAATTAATGCTGCTGAGGCTTTTGATTCTAATGAACTACTACTAGAGGACCATCAGATTCTTTTAGAATTCTGTTAATATAAAGGCAAGGAAAAAAACCTGAGCATAAGCACAATCAATATTTTTAAAAATATCTAAGCAAAGAACGAAAGATGACTCACAATTTTAAATTATTACTTTTGGATACTCAGTATGGCACTGCTTAATTAGAAAACAAAATAATATATTTATCTCTGAGAATAATTTTGCAAAATAATAAAATTTTATTTCTTAATTCATGTATCCATCCATAGATTCATTAAATATAAACTGAATTTCAACAGTATTCTAGGGGATCTGACTGTCAGAAATGCAAATATGAGATAGCCCTCCCAATATTCATATATTTTAAAATATAAAACTCATGTATTACAGAAAATGCAAAAAAAAGACAGAAGAAAGCAAAAAATACACAGTAGATAGCTAAATAAATAGACAGATAAAATGAACACTGTTCATTGCAGTACATAACCTTCTATTTTTCAACTCACATAAAAATACACATTAAACATGTGTATCATATTTATAAGTGCTTTCTTAAGCTTTTTTCCACTTGGTATAAAATATAATTATTTTCCATGTAATTCAATGGTGAATTTAATGATATTTAATAAGGTATTAAAATAGGTACACCTAATTTCTTTAAATGGTCTACTATCATTGAATTGAATCCTACCCTCAACATTACCCATACCCATAGACTAAATCCTACCCTCAACATTATGAACAACTCATCTACAATCTTTAGACTGTATAATTCTTCCAGTGAATTCTGAGCATGAACCCAATATATAAATATTTATTTATAAATTATGTACCACTTGTTATGTTTTTAATTTATGAAGAAATTTTCAATTATTTTTTTCCAAAATTGTGTAAAAAAAAAAAACTGGATGGATTTTTAAAACGCGTTTTACTATGAACTTTATACGAAAAAAAAATCTATGTTCCCTTTGCAGTCTACTTTCATGCTTTGCTAGTATGAGTATAAGTATAGCTTTTACTCCATAGAAAGTTCTACTCCTCTACAAGGCATGACCATAGGGGTTCCTGTGAAAGGCCTCAGTGAAACACTGAGAATTCTCCAATCGGTCCAATCATAGTTTGAACAATCCCCTATCGTGCGTGAGCTCTGGGGAGCTTTCCGCTTACCATCCCTTGGTGATTTTTCACCTAGCATTTTGAAGGTCAATCCTTCGCAAGCATGGCCTTGTACTGAGCGAGCAAAGCCTCACTCGGTATTCCTGCACTAATTACTAACGCTCCTTCGTGCTGAGTCTTCCTCCCTTCGAGAGTTCTGTCCCATAACTTCTGGGCCCCTCGGCCTCGTGAACATCTCCTCCCCTTCTCTTCAATCCAGTGAGAATTCTGGGCTCTGTCTGAAAGCTCTCTCCTTTCGCTCCTGGTCCAAAAGTTGCCTCCAGGCAAAAAGTCGGCTAACAGTCACAGGACTCACCTCTCTGTTGGCTTTCTGTCAAAGACCACAGTGAGAGGCTACTTGTCATCCAGTGTCCGAAAACAGCTGCTTCATGTACTTTTCTCATTTTTCTAGTTATCATGACCACAGGTTAAGCGCAGACCTTGTCACTCCAACACAGCTAGGGGCAAATTTCTATCCATTTAAAAGTTAGCTAAGAACATAAAAGTCACTGGATGCACAACTTTTCTGTTTTTACCTTTCAGTCTTGCCTTGATGCCATTTCCTTCTGTTTAGAGAAATCAGCTGGTCAGTTTCTTCAGAATGATACCTGACAGGAACCTACGAAGCACGTGTGGATCGGATTATGTCCTTCTGTTCTCACAGATGATTGTTATCCTGCTGGGTATGTAATAATTTCAGATGGCTGAATAATCTATAAATATTGTTCCTCTGCCTTCTAGTTTCCAGAATTGTACACAAGAATTCTGACGATGAAGCTCATGACAAATGTGCTGAAGTACAGTCAACATTAAATACTTGAACACTATCATAAGACAGGTATGTAGCAGGAGAGCTCTTGGGCATGGTGGTCCAGATCCTGTGACTTCTGCTTAGGACTGAGTGACCTTGGATGAGTGACACAGGGTTTTTGTGCCTTATTTTCTTCACCTGTAAAATGAGGATGCGTGCTAGTCCCAACCAGGGGGTTATAGCGAAGATTAAATGAGTTTTTATGTATAAAGGACTCAGAATATTATCTGGCACACAGTAACTACTCACTTAATGTTAAGTGATAGCATTATGTGAAACATCATTTCAAAGTCTCTTTGCACGAATCTAGACCAATTCGTTATCCTTCATGAATAATTTCCTTTACCTTCTAACCACACTGAAAATAAACATCAACCACACAGTCCGTTTCCCTCGGAGAACTGGGGCCTGCATAAGGGAGCTAGATCTTTCTTGTTTTCTGTTATTAAAAAAAGCCACATTTGGTAACTTAGCCCATTCACTTAAATTGGGATTCAATCCTAAGGTCTAATTACTAGAAAATAACTGAGAGGGTCTCTCAGAATAGCCTGAAGCCACTGTAAAACATTTTTTGCAGACCAGATAGCATACGGTTGTGCTAGTAATATAATTTTAAATCATAAAGGTAGAATTATATATATGACTTATGTGCTATTACCTTATGAATCCATACACATATTCAAAAAAAGTCGACACACATTACGTTACTGCACGTGACTACCTTAGGGTATATTAGTTCATTTTTTTCTAACTTTTAAAAATCGGACATGCATGCATCTTCTCTTTCTCTCTCTAAAATAAACAAATCTTTTTTAAAAACATATATAACATTTAAATTCAGAGGAAAAAAAACTGTCTGGACCAGTAATTCTAGGAATCTGTTATTTATTCTCTTGCTCTGCCTGTGGCACTACTGGTCTTCTGTGTCCTCTGGTCCTCTTGTTGTATTCTCTGTCCTAAGTATGGACTCAAAGACTATTTCTGCAATATTCGTACCCAAACAAGTACATACACACACACACACACATATAAATATTAAAATAACAACATAGTATCTTTAATGGACATATATGCATTTACATTGTTTTTCATTCTTTTTACAAATTCTATCACGTTGCTTCTACATTACCCTGATCTTTCTACTGCTTTCATCTCTCTCCTTTTGTAAGCCTTTGGGAACATCTCAAGAAAGAAGTGGTAGAAATACTTTGGTTTTTTATTGTGTGAAAACACTGACAAATGAAACAAGACAGAAAAAACAATCTTTTCTCTCCCAATAGTTTAAATTTGGGACATTTCACAACCAAGACCAATCTTGTTTGCAAAGAAAGGACAGAATTCCCATGGTAATGACTCCTTGAAATCTGATTATCCATTTGATGCATGGCCAAAATGTCTTCACAATGTTTCTTCTTGTCAGAATCACCAAATTTCCCCATGATTCTCGAAATTCACTTTAAGCCCTAAGTTTGGCAGCAGTTCAGACCATCAAATTCCCCATCCAGAATTTTCCTGGCCACAAATTTTCCATGATGAAGAAAAGACTAGGTAACATTAATGGTGTAGCAAAGGCTTTTAACTGGTCTCTTTACGAAATAATCAGCGTTGTTTATTCTAACAATTTTCAGTGGAAAAGAAGTCCCGGGATGATTTGCCACAATTTCATAATTGCCATTTATTTTAATGAACCATGTTCTGTTGGGGGTACAATCACGGATGTAGGCTATTTAGGTGTTCTTCTCTCCTGTTTATCCTCATTACTAATGCACAATGGCACAACGTTTTTACTCCCAGAATACGATAATAGAAGTCTGGATGGTTGATAGATACGGACAGAGAGAACTAGTAATTACTGGAAATATACACTCGAATCTTCTACAAATCTTGTTGCTTTTTGTTTACATGAACTTCTGTGAAATAGCTGTTCTGTTTCCATTTATAGCTATATAAAATAAAGACTAAGACTAGCTAAGAAACTTGGCTAGGTCACATTATTTACAAGTTGGGGAACTACTGTGTTTTTCCATGTTCACACTGATTCTACTCTGTTTCACAGTTCACTCAATCTCTTACTTCCAGCCACTTAAATTCACCCCAAACCTTGATCCTAGGTCACACTTCTGAAGTGCAGTTCTGAGAACGCTAGTCCCTGGCTCAAAGTCATCATGCATTCCATATTACCTGCAAAGCTTACTAAAATACAGTCCCCAGACTAGCCTTGTAGACTTACCTGCCACCAATCAAATCAAACAGTTATCCGTGGACACATTCTATTTCATATTTTATAACACACCAGCTCTAGAAGATAATGCTGTCCTACTCTCCACAACTCCCAAGATGATTTTATTCCTAAACTTCATCACAAATGTCCTGTCAGTGGAGCTGATCTGATTAACTCTCTGGTTGCAACGAACTCTTAGGGCACTTTTAATTCCAAATTGTATTAAGAATATTTGTACACTCGGCGTTTCCAAATTTACACCCTCCCTCAAACTAAAAAAAGTCAAAGTTTCTCTCAAAGATACCCGTAAGTAGCAAAATTAAATAAAAATGGACTCTTAATTCATACAGGTCTGAACCATGTGGAAAGGGATTCTCTCTCCTTTGTATCTTCATCTCCTCATATTCTTAAAGCTCTTTTTAAATATTTATTGACTTTATTTGAGAGACAGGGAGAACATGAGGGAGAGAGGGAGAGAGGGTTAATCTCCAGCAGACTCCCCACTGAGCACAGAACCCATCTCGGTGTGGGATCCCACCACCCTGAAATCAAGACCTGAGCTAAAACCAAGATTCAGATGCTCAACCAACTGAGCCACCCGGGCACCCCACCTCCTCATATGTCCACAATCACCAAACTGTGGAAAGAGCCAAGATGCCCTTCAACAGACGAATGGATAAAGAAGATGTCCATATATGCAATGGAATATGACTCAGCCATCAGAAAGGATGAACACCCAACTTTTGCATCAACATGGACGGGACTGGAGGAGATGATGCTGAGTGAAATAAGTCAAGCAGAGAAAGTCAATTATCATATGGTTCCACTTGTGGAACATAAGGAATAACATGGAGGACTCTAGGAGAAGGTAAGGAAAAGTGAATTGGGGTAAATCGGAGAGGGAGACAAAAGATGAGAGACTATGGATTCTGAGAAACAAGGTGAGAGTTATGGAGGGAAGGGAGGTGGGGGGATGGGTGAGCCTGGTGGTGGGTATTAAGGAGGCACGGATTGCATGGAGCACTGGGTGTGGTGCATAAACAATGAATCTTGGAACACTGAGAAAAACAAAATTAAATTAAGATGTTAAAAAAATAAATAAAAGAATTTCAAAAATTAAAAAAAGTATGAAATGCCTGTTAACTTCATTTCAGCTTTTTTATATATATAAGCATTTCCCTAAAAATAAAATAGGCCAAGAACGCAATTAACTGTGTTTTTAATATCCATGTTTCTCTTTTACTCCATTTTTTTTCCCTTCTGGTGATAATGCCATCCTCAGAAGTCCTATTTCAAAATAGTGAAGAATGTGATACTTACATTGGCATTATTTACTTGAACTCATTTTTACGTGTATGTGAAATTTCCACTTTAATGATTTTACTTTATGTGTAATAAAAGGAAGAAAATGTTCACTGCATGGAGATGGACATGATCATTTGGGGGAGGAAAAGTAGTCCCTTCAGTCCCTGAAGTCACAGGAGTAAGCAGGTTTGTCAGTCATTTTCTGATGGGGTCAGGATGGGCATTATGAGGCTTGGCTACACTCTTCATTACTTCTTTCCTTTCTCCCATGTACATAACCCAGAGGCTTTCACGGTTCCAGAGACATCCATGGGGCTTTCCTTCACCATCCCATACCTCTGTGCCCATCATATTGTGGATCCAACGCTCCCTCCTGCAGCAACCTCACTGACTATAGTCTCAACCCTATGCCCACGGATCTCCCTGGAAGGAGGAAGAGAAAAGGGACATCAGCCCCAGTCCAGGATGCCTGAGTTAGTTAGGACCCAGGAGGAAAAAGCCCATTGGCCACAGCTGCCGCACACTTTGCTTGAGGCCGCGCCTCTTCCACAGAGGCCCTTACCCAAAGACAGGTTAGTGAGAGTACAAAGGTCTCGCTATCTTGGTCCTACTCAAGACCATTATGAAAGCCCATTCTGGTTCCAGAGCCTAATTTCCTATGTGTTGTAGTTTGGATTCCTGAGAAGCACAATCTGTGAGAGAGTTGGGCATGAAGGATGGTTATTAAGACATGCCTTGGGGCCAAAACTTGTGGAAGGAAGAAGGAGGACAAAATCAAAAGAATCTAAGTACTTTGAGTGTCTATCCCTGTATATATATATGTACACGTGTGCCTGGTGATTAAATAGTTTCTAACCAAAGTTATGATAGAGGAAAAAAGGATAAAAAACAAAGCAAGACTTGATGATGTAAAAGCAATAATATTGGGCGCCTGGGTGGCTCAGTGGGTTAAAGCCTCTGTCTTCGGCTCAGGTCATGATCTCAGGGTCCTGGGATTGAGGCCCGCATCAGGCTCCCTGCTCAGCGGGGAGCCTGCTTCCCCCTCTCTCTGCCTGCCTCTCTGCCTCCTTGTGATCTCTCTCCCTCTGTGAAATAAATAAAATAAATTAAAAAAAAAAGCAATAATATTTCCATTTCTACATAACTTTCTGGGCTTGTTGAATGTGGGGCTTATCTCATTGGTCATCATGTTGTGTTTGGGGAATAGAGGTCACATCCCAGGGTGTCCTTTAGCTAAATATACTTGAGGATGTCCATTTGCACACTTGCTTTCTACCTGCCTCTGCCCCCAAGATGTGAGCTCTGTGAAGTCAAGGACATTTCCTGATGGTCCAGAAGCTAAAAGTTTATGTCACAAAAAATTATTAGCAATTAATCGTTAACAACTGTTTAATGAATTACCAAATTGTTTTAATATGATGGTGTGGATAAGAGTTATATATACACCCAATCTTTATTGTCTGTTGTTCATTTTTCATGGCTGTCTGCTCACAGTTTAAACAAACTAGGCAGCACATTGCCCTGAGATACTTTTATTCCATGATTATTGCCAGAATGGCATGGAGAATACTTAAAATTTAGGGTTATGTCTATAGGAAAAGCTGCTAGACTGACTGTCAAAATCCAGTCTGTTGGCACTGGAGCACTGGCAAGAGAAAAGATCAAAGACACGGACCATGTACCGGAAATGGCCTGGTGCCACCTTCCACGTACCACACAGCCCCCACTGTGGGATACTTCCCCTCTGTCCTTCTTTCCTTTATTACAAATTAGCACCCATATTATCAAAGTAGTTCATTTCCAAAATTAGCCTTAATAAGAGAAAGAATATTAAATTCAGAAGAAATCACGGCAGGCTTTTTCCAACAGCTTGTAGGAAGGCAGAAAGAACGATTATAGGCTAGTTTATATTCTTCCTGTTAATAATATTTTCCCAATAACAAATGTAGTAATTGCTCATTGTAAAAAATGCATAAGAGTATAAAGAAAATAATTACTTCCTTTATTCCCACTAGAAAGAGAGAAGCAATTTTTTCACATTTTGGTATTTGGGGTATTTTTCCCTTAAGGCCTTTATGGGTGTGTGTGTGTGTGTGTGTGTGTGTGTACACAGGGTGCATGTGTGTTAGATCGGGACTTCTCTACAACAGTTTAATTTACGTAATCAAGGCAACTCTGCCTGAAGAGCCCTGTCCTCAATGTTGGAGAGAAGGTAGCTTTCAGAGTTCCTTCTCAAGTTCTTTCATCAGAGGAACCTCAGCATTTCCATCAGTCCTGGAAGCCTAGAAGGCCGCTGGCCTCTGGTCATTGTGCTGGTCTCATCATTAGGCATCTGATCTCAGGTGTGAAACCTGTTGGAGGATCGACAGCTTCTCTACTAAGACAACATCCTTTGAGCCAAGTGTGGTTCCCCTGGGGATTTTACCTCAGCTCTAGGATCTCTTTAATTGTTCTTATACTTAGTCTTAATTGCATTTTATGTTTGTACCTAGTTTTCAAGCAAATTCACAATCCCTAAAAGAAAAAAATTTGAACCATTTATCTAAGCTTTCAGGACAATGTTATCTTCCCCTTCTTCAAAAATATGCCTCCGGTTGGAGTTATCTATTGATCATCCTTAGAAATAATTTTTCTTAACCAAATGCAAGCCCGTGGCTGTATAATGATTTGATTTTTGACCAAATCCTCTTAAGTCTCTCACTGGATAGCCCAATGTTGGGCAGTGGTCCTAAAAGATGTCCCCTTTCTGGAGGGTTTTAGCGAGTGCCACTTTGTTACTGGAAATGGGATCGTCTCCTGCCTCAGTTGTCTGGGTGTCTAACACGCTCAATGAACGGCANTGCATGTGTGTTAGATCTGGACTTCTCTACAGCATTTAAAGAATAAGAAGTGCCACTGTTTAATTTACGTAATCAAGGCAGCTCTGCCTGAAGAGCCCTGTCCTCAATGTTGGAGAGAAGGTAGTTTTCAGAGTTCCTTCTCAAGTTCTTACATCAGAGGAACCTCAGCATTTCCATCAGTGCTGAAAGCCTGGAAGGCCACTGGCCTCTGGTCATTGTGCTGGTCTCATCATTAGGCATCTGACCTAAGGTGTGAAACCTGTTGGAGGGTCGACAGCTTCTCTACTAAGACAACATCCTTTGAGCCAAGTGTGGTTCCCCTGGGGATTTCACCTCAGCTCTAGGATCTCTTTAATTGTTCTTATACTTAGTCTTAATTACATTTTATGTTTGTACCTAGTTTTCAAGCAAATTCACAATCCCTAAAAGAAAAAAATTTGAACCATTTATCTAAGCTTTCAGGACAATGTTATCTTCCCCTTCTTCAAGAATATGCCTCCGGTTGGAGTTATTTATTGATTATCCTTAGAAATAAAAATTTTTCTTAACCAAATGCAAGCCCGTGGCTGTATAATGATTTGATTTTTGACCAAATCCTCTTAAGTCTCTCACTGGATAGCCCAATGTTGGGCAGTGGTCCTAAAAGATGTCCCCTTTCTGGAAGGTTTTAGCGAGTGCCACTGTTTCTGGAAATGGGATCGTCTCCTGCCTCAGTTGTCTGGGTGTCTAACACGCTCAATGAACGGCATACAGACATCGTGTTACTTCTCTCATAAGATAAAAACAGCCACGGAAGAAGAGGGCATCTGAGCGTTGCCAACCCAACTCCCCTCTTCACCCAGCAGTCACTGAGAAGGGGGTGTCAACGACACAAGTCCCTCCTCTCAAGTTCATGGAGCAGTAGGCTGGATGTTTCTGAGCACGACGAAGCAGCGGGGACCACAACCCATGCCAAGAGCTGGAGGGAGACTGATGCATTTGCCAACTAACGGAAGTCGCGTTGCAGTGTACAGGGTCACAGAAGCCGTCGGGGTGATGGTGTGAGGCAGGAGTGCAGACCAGAGTGAAGGAGGGCTCAGAGCGGGGAGGGGCCCCGGGGGAGGCGCACAGCACTGCGATGGGAAGACCGCCGCCGCACCGTCTCAGTCTGGGGCTCGGAGTGGAGAGACGGGGTCGACAGTTACCAATTAGCCGGCTGACATCCTGGCATCCACTAAATCCTAAGTCGCTTTCCACACCGNCAGGCCGAGCCCGGCTGCGGCAAAGGCAAGGGGTCGGGCCCGGCCGGGCGGGTGGCTCAGTCCCGACGCCGGGGAGGCGGGCGTAGGCCGCGCGTGCGCTGCGGAGGCCTCAGGGTGGGATGGACCCCGGACTCGGGGCGGGTGATTTCGGGGCGCCTAGAGCTAGGACCAGGCAGGGCATCTCTCTTTGACGCTGCTTTATGGTTTTGAGACAGTGAGTTGTGCTGGTTGGTGCAGAGCTAATGTGGATGCTGTGACGGAGGGGTTATTGTGCCCCAGGGGCCTGTGCGTCGTGACGGGTTCGGGGTTCTAGGTTCTGGGCTCTGGGTCCTGAGCTCTGGGGTCTGGGCTCTGGGTTCCGGGCTCTGGGCTCTGGGTTCTGGGCTCTGAGCTCTCAGTTCTGGGCTCTGGGCTCTGGGTTCTGCGATCCGGGCTCTGGGTTCCGAACTCTGGGTTCTGGGCTCTGGGTTCTGGGCTTCGGGCTCTGAGTTCTGGGTTCCGAACTCTGGGTTCTGAGCTCTGGGTTCTGGGCTTCGGGCTCTGAGTTCTGGGTTCCGAACTCTGGGTTCTGGGCTTCGGGCTCTGAGTTCTGGGTTCCGAACTCTGGGTTCTGGGCTCCGGGCTCTGGGTTCTGGGCTCTGGGCTCTGGGTTCCGGGCTCTGGGCTCTGGGTTCCGGGCTCTGGGCTCTGAGTTCTCATTTCTGGGCTCTGGACTCTGAGTTCTGCGATCCGGGCTCTGGGTTCTGGGCTCTGGGTTCTGGGCTCTGGGTTCTGGGCTTCGGGCTCTGAGTTCTGGGTTCCGAACTCTGGGTTCTGAGCTCTGGGTTCTGGGCTCCGGGCTCTGAGTTCTGGGTTCCGGGCTCTGGGTTCTGGGCTCCGGGCTCTGGGTTTCAGGGCTCCGGGCTCTGGGTTCCGGGCTCTGGGCTCTGGCACGGCTTCACCTCAGTGACCGCGAGTTGCCGCCGACATGTCCACGATGGGACAGACGTTGCGGTTGTTTCCCAGCGAGCAGACCCGGAGTGGACTTGCAGCGGGACACTGGAGCTGCAGACGGCCTCAAGACCCGCTCTGGGCAGACAGGACGTTGGTGGTGCCCACTCTTAGGACCAGCCCTGGCAGATCCCGCCTGTGGAGATCTTTCACACGCACCGTTCTGTTTCAGACCACAGTTTTCCCAGGTTACTGATGTCCGTTGGAAGGCGACGCCAAGAGCCTTATCACTTTTGCCAGTTTGTAATTGACATGACATGACGTTGGGTGTAGGTAGGTGTTTTCCCTGGAAGGAGAAAATTGGTAGTGTTTTCAGGTGTTTAAGTCAGTAACTTTAAAAGTGTAGTTTTATGTTCAACTCAATTATCACTAGACTATTTTCTTTCTTTAAAGACTTAGACTGGGGGCGCCTGGGTGTCTCGTCTGTCCGTTAAGAGTCAGCCCTTCGTCAGAAGAAAGAGAAATTAAAGAGTCAATCCCATTTACAATTGCACCCAAAACCATAAGNGCTTGCAGCGGGACACCAGAGCTGCAGACGGCCTCAAGACCCGCTCTGAGCAGACAGGACGTTGGTGGTGCCCACTCTTAGGACCAGCCCTGGCAGATCCCGCCTGCGGAGATCTTTTACACGCACCGTTCTGTTTCAGACCACAGTTTTCCCAGGTTACTGATGTCCGTTGGAAGGCGACGCCAGGAGCCTTATCACTTTTGCCAGTTTGTAATTGACATGACATGACGTTGGGTGTAGGTAGGTGTTTTCCCTGGAAGGAGAAAATTGGTAGTGTTTTCAGGTGTTTAAGTCAGTAACTTTAAAAGTGTAGTTTTATGTTCAACTCAATTATCACTAGACTATTTTCTTTCTTTAAAGACTTAGACTGGGGGCGCCTGGGTGTCTCGTCTGTCCGTTAAGAGTCAGCCCTTCGTTAGGGTCATGATCCTGGGGTCCTCGAATGGGGCTCCTCACCTCTGGGCTCCCTACTTCTCCCACTCCATATGCCCTTCTCCCTTGCTCCTACTCTATAAATCAACNACGCCAAGAGCCTTATCACTTTTGCCAGTTTGTAATTGACATGACATGACGTTGGGTGTAGGTAGGTGTTTTCCCTGGAAGGAGAAAATTGGTAGTGTTTTCAGGTGTTTAAGTCAGTAACTTTAAAAGTGTAGTTTTATGTTCAACTCAATTATCACTAGACTATTTTCTTTCTTTAAAGACTTAGACTGGGGGCGCCTGGGTGTCTCGTCTGTCCGTTAAGAGTCAGCCCTTCGTCAGAAGAAAGAGAAATTAAAGAGTCAATCCCATTTACAATTGCACCCAAAACCATAAGATACCTAGGAATAAACCTAACCAAAGAGGCANCCAATCAATAAAAATTTTTTAAAAAAAGACTTAGACTGATCCCAAAAAAAGAGACCCCATCAAATCCAAACCTATGCCATTTATTAGAGAAAATTAGAGTTCAGATAAAGAAATTTTCAGCTTTTCTTTTTTTTTAAAGATTTTATTTATTCTTTTGACACAGAGAGAGAGATTACAAGTAGGCAGAGAGGCAGGCAGAGAGAGAGGAGAGAGGAGGAAGCAGGCTCCCTGCTGAGCAGAGAACCCGATGCAGGGCTTGATCCCAGGACCCTGAGATCATGACCTGAGCCGAAGGCAGCGGCTTTAACCCACTGAGGCACCCAGGCGCCCAGAAATTTTCACCTTTTCAAGGCATCAGATAGTTTTCCATACCAAGATCTACTTACAGTCCCTCTTGGGCAAGTGCTTGAGTAAGAAGAAAGCGGTATCATGGAGGGGTGGTAGGAGCAGATGGAAGTAATGGTTTCACATAACTTGGTAAAATTCAATGTTTTCACATAGAACAAGGAGAAAAATAAAACAAAAAAGCAAGCAACAGATGTATATCCTCAACAATTCAGTTGTAAAGTCCTAGATGTTTCATGCATTGGCTGAGGATGGATGGAGCATATGTGAGAATGGAGAAGGAAACCATGAATATGGGAATCCGCAAGCATGCCCACTTTGTTCGGGTGTTGATAGGGACAATGGTAAACTGCGATCGGCGAGGGAAATATTTTACCATCTATTAAGGAGAGAAGAAAAAGGACTCCTGAGACCCAAAGTTTCCAAGAATCACTATTTTTGAGCAACGAAAACATGGAAACAGGGCACACAAATCATCTCGGATGAATCTAAAAACAATGCTGAGAAATAAAAAGCATGGTCAGAGAAAAATAAATGCAGTAGCCGTCCATTTTTATAAAGCTGACAAAGTTCAAACATGTATGTGTTTTTTAGGGTTATCCACGACTGCGGTAAACCTACTGTGAGAAAAAGGAGGAAATAAATATCACCAAATTAAGAAGAGCTGACACTGGTGTGAGGGAATGATGGGAGCAAGATGGAGCAGTAACCCACACAGATCTCAGAGAACTGATATATTTACCTTAGTGAAGCTTTGAGTCATTTTGTCATTATTCTCTAACTTCACATACTTGTCATACACATTTTCATGCACAGTATATTTCCCAACATATTTTTAAAACCAAATATTTATTACAATTGCTGGATTTCCTCTGCTTAATGGGTGTCAGCATACAAATTTTCATAAATAACAAACTACATGCTGCAGAAAAATTTTCATTATTGCCAATGACCAAAAAATTACATGACTGGAGGCACATTCTTATTTTATTCTGAGACATCATGCAATGCTTTCATCTGTGAGGGGTTTGACAAGTTTGCACCATACCTTCTGACGTTTCAGAGACAGCAACAAAAATTGTATAGCGTTGTCCATGCAGTAGTAATATGATAGTGCTTATAAGCTGAGGCACAAAATTATTTTGGAAACCAAAGCATATGTAATGAAATATCAGGAGTGGTGGAAAAATTATAAACATTATTTGTTTGTTTTCTCTTTGAACTTACAAATAAGCCTATCCAACCTACTGTGTTCTTACCTAGAAAGATTGTTTCATATACTAAGAAAGTTGGTTTTTTTTTACTTTAGAATAATTTTCATATTTGGTTATTGCTATCCCATCCATATATTTATTCAACAAATACATGTCGAATCCCCCACAATATGTCGTATGTTGGGCTAAGTACTTCGCATATGTTACCTTTAATACAATATTAGAAACAAAGGGACGAGATAGGCATGATAACATGAGATTCCAGTAGGTAAATTCCTGGCTTATTAGGCTATTTTAAATATTTATTGAATAATCATCTGTGCTTGAAAATGAGTGAATAAATTAGAAGTTGACCAAAATTCATCCAATGAGTCAGCATCAAAACTGGGATTTCAGCCCACTGTTCTGTATCTGAAGACTTCATATCTGTGATGTCTTCATTTAGTACATACATGAATTGTACCTTAATCTCCAGTTTGGGCTGCTATTTTCAGAAGATACCATCGCTATTCGATTGTTTCTCTTATTTGCATTCAGATTGCCCTATGCCTTAGAATATTAGCTTCAATGAATCAACATATTATTGAGCTACCGTGAAATTCCAAGTGGTACCATTTCTTGTGGTTAGACACAATATTCGAGTCAGGGAAGAGTTTCTATTAACAAATACATGGAATGTTTGGGGGTGATGAATGGGTTTCTGAGGAAGGAGGGCATGACCAAATCTCATCATAACATTTTAAAAATTACATTTGAGATGTAAATTTAACCAAAAGCCTAAATTTTTTCCTGATGTATGAAGATTGTCTCACTAGTATTCTGGCTTCTCTACTAATATTCTGGCTTCTTCTTCTTCTACCATATTAGTGAATCACTGGGGAGATATTTTCATGACAAGAAATGTATTGAGGGAATATGAGGGCCTACCTTCATTTATGCCAGAGATACCAAATGTTAAAAATGCAAATAGACACATTCCTTTCTCTGCATGCCTAACACTATGCAAATACAAACTTAGGGAAAGGCGCAATATAATATGCAACAGAAAAGTAAGCAAGCACACTCTCTTGACATATTTTGTGGTTCAGTAATACAAGTCTTTCTGTTTACAAAGGAATTTCAAAATGCTAGTCTTCATGTTTATACTGTGCTGCAAGATGTCTGAGTTGGAACCTTTTTTTTCTTATGTGTTTTCACACAAAACTCACATGAGATTATTGATCTAAAATAAATGTAAATATTTTTGTGAGAGCCTGCATGGTAAGGGTAATCTTTCATTATGTAAAGAGCACCAACCAGCAATGCCAGCTAATGTTTACTACACACTAAAGGAAGGAACAATAATCAAGAAATTAACTTTAATAAGTGATGTATGATATTAACACATATTGAGTTGTAATGAATATTTCCTGCAGTTCTGGTTGATTTTACTATTTCCTAAACCATGTTATTTCAGAAGGCTATTGCTTTTACTGTTCAAAATATCTTCTTTAGAATATATAATGCTTACATAAAAAGTGTGTATACCAGAATAGTACAGTTTTCATTATGTATGCATAAACACATGGGTGTGTACAGGAAATAAAAATGTTCTAGAGATGTATTCAATTCAGAAGGAAGGCATTAGCATTTTTCTAAAATGCATCATCTCAAAAGAACAAAACCAGTGTTACATAATATTATAAACATATAATATACATTTTATACATCATTTCACAATGAATCATATTGGAATAACTGACCCAGACATGGCTCAGTATTTTTGTGCCAGGTACTACTGCCTCTGAGGGATGTGAAAAATATTAGGAAAATGCATCAGAGAAGAAAGAAGCTATGTTTGAGGCACATTATTTGGCAGGGGCCAGAATGCCTCAGTCACAGCCTCTTTAATGTGTCTTCCACACGGTTCTTAGGGTTCTTTTTCTAACATGAAGGTGTAATTAAGTCACTGTCCTTACCAGATTTTTTCAATGTCTCTTTCCTTTCTGCAGGATAAGACAAAATTTCTTTGTTGTAATATCACAGTCAGATGAATGTAAAAGGATAGAAAAAGATATTCCATGCAAATAGTAACCAAAAGAGAACTGAGGTGGCTACACTAATATTATATAAAAAGACTCCAAGTCAAAAGTTGTTATAAGACTCAACGAAGGACATAATATGTTGATAAAAGTGTCAACGCACCAAGAAAATATAACAACTGTAAACATACGTGCACCAAATCACAGAGACCCAAAATATGTGAAGCAAACATTTACAGAGTGCAAGGCTCAGACAGACAGTTCAGCAATAATAGGTGGATACTTCAGTACCCCATTTTCCATAGTGGATAGAACAATTAGAAGATTAGCAAGGAAGTAGAAGACTTGGCCATAATATAATTCAATTAGACCTAACAGATGTACGTAGAACACTTCACCTGACAACAGCTGAGTGCACATTTTCCTCAAGTGCACATAGAATATTCTCCAGGATGGGTCATATATCTGGGGGCCACAAAACAAGTCTCAATAAATGTAAAAATACTGAAGTCACAGAAAGTATCTTCTCCAACCACAATTATATTAGAAATTAGTAACACGAGGAAATACGGAAATTTCACATATAGTGGAAGGGCACCTGGGTGGCTCAGTCAGTTAAGCGGTTAAGCGTCTACCTTCAGCTCAGGTCATGATCTTAGGGTCCTGGGATCGAGCCCCGCGTCGGGCTCTCTGCTCAGTGGGGAGTCTGCTTCTCCTTCTCTCTCTCCCTCTGTGTTCTCTCTCTCTGTCAAATAAATAAATAAAATCTTTTTTAAAAAATGCAGAAATTAAACCACTTCATCTAGAGAAACCCATGAGCCAAAAAAGACATCACAAGGGAAATTAGAAAATACTATGAAATAAATGAAAATGAAAATACACCATAACAAAACAAAACTTATGAGATATGGCAAAATCAGTACTCCAAGAGAAATTTATAACTGTAAATACCTACATTAAAAATGAGAAAGATCATAAATTAATTACTTACCCTCCCACCTTAAGGAACAAGGAAAGGAAGAACAAACTAAACCCAAAGCAGGTAATAGGAAAAAAGTTTAGAATGGAAATAAACAAAATAAAGAATAGAAAAACAAAAGAATCAAATTATTTAAAATTTCTTTTTTCAAAATACCAGCAAAATGACCAATCTTTAGGTCCACTGACCCACAAAAATAAAGAAGACTGAAATTACTAAAATCAGGACTGAAAGTAAACATTACTATGGACTATATTAAAAAACAGTTAAAATGCCAGCACTCTCCAAAGGGGAATGAACAGTCTTTCAACAAATGATGCTAGGACAACTCAGTTTGGCCCTACTCATATTATATTTAAAAATTCAAAATGGTTCAGAGATCTAAACATAAGAGTTAAAACGATCAAAACTTTAGAAGAAAATATAGCAGTAAATCTTTGTGACCTTTCAGTAACACTTTCTTAAATACGGCACCAAAAGCACAAGGAAAAAAAGAAAAATGAATGCATTGGACATCATCAAAATTAAAAATTTTTGTGTTTCAGAGATTATTGTCAGAGAAGTCAAAAGACAAGCCACAGAATGGGAGAAAATGTTTGCAAATCGTATATCTGATAAGAGTCATGTATCCAGACTATATAAAGAATTTTGCAGCTCAAAAGCAGAAGACAAACTAATTCATTACAAAATGAGCAAAAAACTTCCATGGGTATTTTTCCAAAGAATATATACACATGTCCAACAAACACATGAAAATATTCTCGACATCATTAGTCATTATGGAAAACCAAATAAAAAATAGAATAAGACACCATTTCATACTCACTAGGATGGCTATAGTCAGAAAAGTTTTCATTCAGTATTGGCAAAGATGTGGAGAAATTGGAACCCCCATACACTGATGATAGGAAAGTTAAACAGTGAACCTACCATGGGAAAGAGTTCAGTGGTTCCTCAGGATATTAGACAGAATAACCATAGAACCCAGCAAATTTACTCTTAGGTATATACACAAGAGAATCGAAAACAAGTATAAAAACGGATACATAAATGTTCATTACAACATTATTGGTCATTTCTATAAAGTGACAATAACTCATATATTCATAACGTGATGAACAGATACACAAAAAGTGGCATAGCCATACAAAATATTTGAACATAAAAATGAAATATTGAGAGACGCCTGGGTGGCTAAGTCGGTTAAGTGTCTGCCTTCTGTTCAGGTCATGATCCCAGGGTCCTGGGATTGAGTCCCGCATTAAGTTCCCTCCTCAACTGGGGGCCTGCTTCTCCCTCTACCTGATGCTTGTGCTTGCTCGTTCTCGCTCTCTGTCAAATAAATAAATGAAATCTTAAAAAAAAAAAAAAGTTGTTCGTAAAACCTTAGGAATAATTGGTTTTTGGTTTTTGGTTTTTTCATAATCGGGGTGAGGGCAACATCACCGAAGAAGAACCCCGATGTCTTACAGTTGACAGTCACAGGCTGCCTGAATTTCACCATCCATGTGGCTTCACTGACCAGTCATATGCCAATGTGAAAAATGCCACCAATGTTGTTCTGCCAGTACTTATTTTCCTCAAAATAATATTCACCAATTAAGAAAGACCCCAGATGAAAAATATATCATCTGGGAAAGAGAGTATTTTGAAAATTTAGAAAGAAAAGATCTATTTGATACAAGGCCAAATACAAACAAAATACATTATTCTATTAATTTCCATTTCCATTGCTTAGGTAAATTTTAGAGGGCTGTTAGATCGCTTCTCATAGTATATTAGCAGGTTAAATAAAGCAAAGTAAATGTACTGAGCTGTATTCTCGTTAACACACAATTACCTACAAAATAATACGCACATATGTACGTCCAGATGAAGGACTCCTTCCCCTATATCCAGACTTTCATCTCTGTTTGAAAATGAGGCAAATAAGACAGATTTCATAAAACAATGTTTTACTATGAATGAACACTCTTTTATTTTTAGCTCTTTTAAATCTGTTATTTCTATTCTGTAACATTTATCTAAAAATGATGTAGTGAAAAACCAGCTAATAGTGCAGCTTCATAACATTTAGAGGACTAATACCAACGCAAATCCTAAGTCTATTTCAGAATATGTGAAACTAGGTTTTGCACCTGGTCATCAGCTCCACAGTACAGCACTGGAGGAAAAAGATAGAGCACCACTTAACATCGTCAAGTATGATGCAGAAATAGCAATTATTAGAAGCACTCTTCATTGTTTCTGACCATAAATATAATATGCATTACAAACAAGTCCTAATCACATTTAATGCTGCTTATGTAAGAAAAGCAAAAACATTCATTTTATAGCTAATATTAAAGCAGTTGACATCAAAATAAACCTAAAGGGTAATTTAAATTCGTGTTTCGGGTTTGATCAGTGAACTAAAGCAAATCGATCCTTTTGTACACATGTGGATGGCTAGGTTATATCTTCTAAGATACTCCTCTGGTAAGGGATATTTCTCTCTTCTCTAAAGGTTGGCTATTTACTGGCAAGTGAACTCAGAGGGCCAGATGGCCAAAGCCATACGAGATCATTAGACAGTTCCTGTCAAGATTTTGGACAACAATTAACAGAAGCTCAGCAGGAGTTCCCCACTGTTGACCCCTAAAGGGTGGCTAATCAGCAGCATATGTGTTTATTTATACCAGCAGGCCCTTTTAATTAACAGCTCTGAGGTGTGTACTTTTTGGAATTTAGTACAGTATATTAGGAAACAGTTCTGACAAGACCCAGTTATAAAGCATAATTCATATTAAAATTGAAGGCAGAAGATGACAGAATGTCAAGAGGTCTAGTCACAGTACAGATGGATCAAATATTTATAGGATCCCCCTCAAAAAAGCCAATTCCAAGGGTTGCTAACAGTTGGTCCTGTTTTCACTCTCCTAGGCCAATCTAGACAAATTTACATCATCCATGATCATAGCACTGTCCTGATACTCAGAATGTTACTGCAGATACGGAGTCCATAATATTCTCTTCCCTGTATCTTGCAAGTCAACCTTTTATCAACATTAATGCAGATAACATCGCAAGTATTAGATGGTCCTCATGATATATGCACAATGTACTCTAGGCAGTGGATCAGTGAGGATTTGACAGCAATGTTACTTCTTTATCGAAAAAACAGACAATGTAATTAATGCCTTTTCCATGAGAGAGTATAGACTTGTCCCTTCTTGGTCTTAACCTAATGCTTACTCTCTAAGCCCACGAGTTGTTATGGTTGAAGACTAGTACATAAAGAAATACCAATACCATCTTCAACATCAAATTTACTCCTGTGTGAGTCATTGAATTATGATTATGTCATAAACAATGTGTCCCTGTGGCAAGAAATCTTGATCACATGAATTGATCGCATGAATTTCTGAAAAGCTTTGGACTTAATTTCAAGGTCTCCAAAGGTAAAAGTAACCATTAATATTAATGATACAAATATTAGTATTAATATTAAGGATGTTAGTGTTAATATAAGCCAGTATTGGGATTATTCACTTTATTTTGGAATGTTTGCTTAATTTCCTCCTCAATAAAGTAATTTTTATTCTGAAAGTACTTCTGAAGATCATATTGGTGTCTTGTCTTTGTATGACCATCTTGGATCTTTGAACATGCATGTCATTCCCACATTTTTCAAATTGGTTTAATATCTAATATCCTGTTTGAATTTGGCCGTAAGTGGGTAATGGCCAAAGCAGGTTTATTTATTTCCCGGGTGCGAATAAGTCCTACAAACCTCTCAGCTTGTTAAGGGATTCCAACCCTGGATCCTGATTCTGTGAGGAATGTTTTCCTCACAGAAGAAGATGTTTCCTCCTGACAAACTCCTAACCCCCTCACCTCTTTAGGGAACTTCGGGGTCCCTGACTTCTAAGATAAGTATACCTTTTCTTGAAGTACTAATTATGTCCATTTTCTTAAACATGTAGACATGATGCACAATAGTTGCTTTTAAATTGTTTTCACAATATTGTTAAGATGAAAAAGATATCCAGCAAGTATATTGACTTGTTGTTATTGTGTGAGATAAGTTTTGCAGGACCCAGATGATATTGGCTGGATAACACTCCGTCCATACGGTAACTCAAATGTACACTGTCAAATTGAATAAGAACCTCACGTTGGCCTTGCTTGAGATCAAATAACAGTTCATGCGTTTAGGGAACAGAGCAGTATATCACATTTGATAAATGGTACCCTCGCAATAAATGGTACCACCACAATAAAAGCAAATTTTACTTGATATTATATTTGGGGGAATATGAAGTTTTAATTAACCACTAATATAAAACAACAAAGCAGTTTTGATCAACTTGAATGTTAATGGATATATGTTTTGGTGAGATTCTTTAAAACTCATGCTGAATTTCTTTAAAGATAGTTCTAATTCGTCTCCTTTCTGGTGACCTCACCAAATCACCAAACGAGCTGTCATGATAAGAATCACTTATGAGGCGCGCCTGGGTGTCTCAGTGGGTTGAGGCCGCTGCCTTCAGCTCAGGTCATGATCCCAGGGTCCTGGGATAGAGTCCCGCATCGGGCTCTCTGCTCGGCGGGGAGCCTGCTTCCTCCTCTCTCCTCTCTCTCTGCCTGCCTCTCTGCCTACTTGTAATCTCTCTCTGTGTGTCAAATGAATAAATAAAATCTTTAAAAAAAAAAAGAATCACTTATGAAGCGCTTCAATTGAGGAAGAGTGTAAGCAATGTGAAGAGAGCAGCTCCACCCTCACTGTGGTATATAAAGGAAAAGACATTGTTACTTGCAGCATTAATGTAACTGATTAGATCTGGATTTTAAATTGCATTTGAGCAAGTCACAATTTTCACTCAAAACAGAATGAATGCTAAGACAATGTCAAGATGTTCTGAGCAGGTGACACCCTGTTCACACACCTGCGGTAGGTGCCTTACATTCTGCGGAGACTGAATCGTATTAGGTTACTTCATTTAAAAGGGACAGATGTGAAAAGTGACACCATAACATGTGTGGGCACCCAGGTCTCACATCAGAGCAGAGAGCTCTAAAATCCTACAAGGCTCATTAAAATCATCCTTGTATCAAAGAATGATGATGAGACTTCATCTTACGATCGGTGATGACATTTTAAAATCCAGTGTCTCGCATTTTTTTTTTATTGGCCAGTCATGTTTTTCTTAATGAGGCAGTAAATCCTAGTCAAATAAACTAATAAAAGTGGAAATAGTATTTTATATATTGTAGTAGACCAGTTTATAGCACAGAATCAGAAGCTTTAAATGCTATTAGAAGTTTTAGCAATAATTTTTTTTTAAGATTTTATTTATTTATTTGACACAGAGAGAGAGAGAGATCACAAGTAGGCAGAGAGAGAGGAGGAAGCAGGCTCCCAGCTGAGCAGAGAGCCTGATGCGGGACTCTATCCCAGGACCCTGAGATCATGACCTGAGCTGAAGGCTGAGGCTTTAACCCACTGAGCCACCCAGGCGCCCCTTTTAGCAATAATTTATCAAAGTTGTTTAACATCTCTGGGACATCAGATTCTTAATTTTAATTTAGTAACCTAACTGAAAACCTATAACTAATTTTGGTAGAGCAAAAATTGGAATCCAGGCCTTGTAACTTGTTCGATACAATTTCAACCCCTATATAATATGCCCTAAATATTGGGTGGTCCATTAATTGTTTGGATCCCAGGAATTAGGTAAGTCAAATAGTATCATTTTATATTACAAACTTCATGGGGAAATAACCCATATGTTAATGATAGAATTCTTGAGATAATCTTATACAGAAAATACATAGCCAAAGACTATCAGTATGTAAAGCCAATGTATATTTTTCAAGAGCAAATAAAATTTTGATAAGCTATCATTCTTAAGTGGAAGTAAAACTTTGTCACATAGATTGTGAATAGATTATTTTCCTTATAATTCCTTATGCATTTGTAATTATGTTTATTTAGAAGTGGACATGTTCTTTTCAGAATGTACTTTTTCCAGTAATTTTTATTTTTTAGTACCACATTTGTTAGAAAAGACAAACACTGTAGTGGCAAAGATAAACGCAAATACGGAAATTAGGAAAACACCTTCATGCTGGCTTCTTGGAATTCACTTCCTCCATATTCGAAAGAAACTTCCCGTACCAATGTTAGTGACAGTAGTGAGATGATCTACCTTCTTTACATTGTACTAGCAGGTATGACTTTTAAAGATCGGAGACACACTGAAGTGACTTCGCTGGATGGAATCTATTTTCAGACCAAATAGAGAGTAAGTCGAGGGTCAGAAACCATTTTAACAGTGGTACAGACAAAGCCTCAGCTGAATCAAATGCTCTGGAGGTGATGCGTGCAAGCCCGTGACGGGGACAGACGTCTGTCACCTCAGCAGCAATGGTCTCCTGCTTCCTGTGGAGCGCCCTGCCGCCTGTTGAGCCGATTACTCTCTGTATCTGTTTTTATTAGCTCTCATCTTCTGGCTGCTACCGAATATGTCATTTCCTCCAAGCCGAAACTGTCCTTGGGGATGAGCCTTTGATTGGATCAGCAGGTCTCCAATAAGTATTGAGGGTACTGGACACACATTTTCTGCAGTAGCTTCCAGAGCCATGGTGAGCTTGTGGGTTCTGTGTTTGAATGGGTAGTCACCTCTCATCCACCATCTGTAGCCAGGGTCACTTGAAACAAAGCATGGTAACATTCATTTAGGAAAAAGGTTTGTTTGCATTCTGTAGTATTTGGGTAGGAAGTAATAAAACTTTCAGGTGCTGGCTTTAAATTACTACCATAGGAACTCACCAAGCGTTAGCTATCATCACCGTCACCATAGTTAAAATGCGACGATGATGCTTGCTACAAGCCTTTTCAATTCAAATCATGATGAACTCAAAGGCAGAATAATGTACTGTTAATAAAAAGTACCTTTTTAAAAAAGATTCTATTTATTTATTTATTTGACAGAGAGACAGCGAGAGAGGGAACACAAGCAGGGGGAGCTGGGAGAGAGAGAAGCAGGCTTCCCGCCAAGCAGGGAGCCAATACAGGGCTTGATCCCAGGACCCAGGGGTCATGACCTGAGCAGAAGGTGATGCTTAACTGACTGAGCCACCCAGGTGCCCCAATAAAAATACCTTTAAGCCGACTTTATCCACTGGATTGAAATGGATCTGGATTGAAGTTTATGAAATAGATGGTAATTCCTCTTGATTCATGCTTAAATGTGGGGCTCTGCTTACACCTTCCCTTTGGTCCCCTCACTAATGAATGTGCTCACACAAGGACGCACCCAGGTCTAAGAATGAAGTTACCGGCAATCACATCTGTCTCCATCGTTAGAGTCAGTTCTCTAGTCTTAAATTATAACTCACACATTCTTCCTGTGTGAAGCTAGCAGAATTTCATGGGTGCTATAATGTATGGGACAGGTTGTCACATTTTTCATTCTTGTCTTGGTCACAGAGTGAATGGTACATTTTCATCAGCCCCTCCGCTGATTCTTATCTGAGTATTCAGGCTTCAGTGATTGCCAACATGGCTATTAATCACAGAATCACTCAAGCTAATATGACACTGCTGTTTTGCTGATGACTGCTCTTTGAATTTTTGCATTTCTTAAACTTAAAAGTCTTGCAGACATGCAGAAAGTAACGCTAAGACATACCATTTTCTACTAGTGTTTTACTGAACAAAAATGTACTCTAACTATATGCAAAATATAAAGGAGAGAACTGAACCATTTTTTTTAGATAATAAAGACAAAACAATACTATATCCAAATAATTGAAATACTACTACAGTTGACCTTTGAACAGCTTGGGACTTAGGGGTGCTGACCTCCCACAGAGTCAAAAATCAGAGTATAACTTCCGCTCCCCAAAAACTTAACTACCAACAGCCTGCGGTCTACCGGGAGCCTAACCAATGACATCCAGAAACAGTCAATGAACATGCATTTTTCTATCTTATAGGTATTATATACTGTATTTTTACCAAAAAAGCAAGCTGGAGAAAAGAAAATGTTATTAAGAAAATCATACTGGAGAGAAAATACAGAAACAGTATGAAACTGTGTCAGAAAAAAATCGATGTATCAGTTGGACCTGTGCAGATCAAACCCATGTTGTCCAAGAGACAGCTGTATTTTAAACTATTCGAAACACTCATTTTTATTTTATTAACATTCTATGAAATATTTTGTAGTTTTCTTCATTACATATTGCTTGAATTTTGCCCAAACTAAATCTGTTAGCGACATCTGAGTCCCTTGGAGGCTCAGATGGTTAAGTGTCTGCCTTCGGCTCAGGTCCTGAACCCCGGGGTCCCGGGATGGAACCCCACATTGGGCTCTCTGCTCAGCGGGGAGCCTGCTTCTCCTTCTCCCTCTGCTTTTCCCCCTGCCTGTGCTCTCTCTCGCTCTCTCTGTCAAATAAATAAATAAAATCTTTAAAAAAAAACAACTTCTTGTTCAAGTCCTGTTATGTAAAATAAAGTCGCATGGATAAATCCATATAAATGCTTTTGGGATTCACATTGAGGGGCCAAATTACAGGCCTTTCTCTAGTAGGTCTTTTGAAAAGTAAGTTTTCTTGAACCTTGTTTAGGTCCTCAGTGAGGCTCTCTGTTTAGAATAGAAGCACATAATTACTGACAGTGACAAGAGCAGAAATAAAAGCAAAGGTAAGAAGGTGCTGACTGGAGTCGGAAGAGGCAGAAGATGATTTCTGGGCTAGCTTTAAGACTGAATCCCATTATTCCCTGAACAAGGGCATTCCAGAAGAAGAAAATGTGAACCAAGTTCCAGAGGCCTCGGCGCTCATCCATCCTTGACTTTGTGCTTCAGTCCGGTCCCCTCCACTAGGCAAGGTGTCGGTCAGGTTTCAGGCTGACTGCGGGCTTTTACCCTTCAGAGCATCAAACATTCCTTTTGTAAATGCATAGAAATAGCGACTCATTGGTTAAGTCAGTGTGTCTCAGATGCAAGCTTCTGCAAAAACCGGAAAGAAATTGCAAATCTCAGGACCCTTGGCTAGTCCGTAACCGTAGAGCAGATCTCTCTGTAAGATCAGCGAACGTGTAACACACTGTCCTTTAATCTCTCTTCCCTGGATCTCCACCTCAGCATCTCCAGTCCCCCCACTCCCTAGTCCCCATGACATGTGGTTAATCAATCGACCCACTTCCTGGCTGCCAGGAGTGCAGCCAAGAGTCCTCACCCCGGCACCGAGGTGCCCACGATTACTTGGGTGATGTGTGTGCACGTGTGCACATGTGGGTGCAAATGAAAAGGGCCTGTGGAGGTCTCCCAATGGAAGGTGCCTGCAGGAGGAGTGAAAGACATGGGGTGGGGAAGGACATGAAAAAATGTAGGGATAAAAAGCAAGCAAGCGTTGTATCCGATGAAGCTGAGAGGAATGCATTTATACTTCTTGGAAAATATACGCTCTCTGGTCCATGTTTTATTCATTTATAAAAAGCTTTTGATAGCCTTCACGGAGGCCTCCAGCAGCTAGACCATCATTAGCAGCTGACGCCAGCTTGCTTTCACAAGTGTGTTTAATATAGCATAATTTATGGATTTTAGTTTCAAAATAAGTACCATTTATCCCGTCTGGCACCTCTTCCTCCTTCGTCTTCTCCATAACAGAGTGTCAACTGTGAGTGGAGTGGCCTCCAGCAAGGAGCCCCCCGGACAGCTGTTCTTCCCCATTCCCTCTCCGCGCTCAGCGGACACGGGTGGTGCCCAGTGCGCCGCCGGATGACCTTCCCACGTTTTTCGGAAGAACTGGTTCCTGTCTTGTACTATCTGCCAAGAATTAGGTAAATTGAACAAAATGATGAGTCTGAGTTAGAAGTTTGCACGAATTCTTTCAGCCATTTGACTACACCCACTGGAAGGCATACCTTGTCATCTGTCATGCGGGCGGAGAGGAGACGGTGCAACAAAGGAGAACAATCAAAGCAGAACTACTCTGGTGAGGGGTCGCCTTCTCCAGAGACTGTGGGCTTCCTGAAGGGCTGGCTACCTACCTGATGGACCCGACGTGAAATAAAAACGTGGGGCCTCTTGCTAAAAAATCATTACGAATATCAGGATGACAACAGCAGAACATGAAACTTAAGTACTCTTCCTTTACTCACTGTATTCTGTGTTGATTTAATCACTGTCAGATCGGGGCGCTTGGGTGGCTCAGTGGGTTGAAGCCTCTGCCTTCCTCTCAGGTCATGACCTCAGGGTCCTGGGATCCAGGCCTGCATCGGGCTCCCTGCTCAGCGGGGAGCCTGCTTCCCCCTCTCTCTCTGCCTGCCTCTCTGCCTGCTTGTGATCTCTGTCTCTCTCTGTGTCAGATAAATAAATAAAAATCTTTTTTAAAAAATCACTGTCAGATCTAGTCTTTCCATTTACAGTGAGCCCTTCTCTTTCTATCTTATGAATGATGGGCAAACTCTTCTCCCCGCTATTCATTGTCTTTCTTGAAAATGAGAAAATAAATGTTAAATACAGTTTTTAATGTATTCACTGTCGACAAATTATCAGATTCTTCCTAGGTACACAGGATATCTAAAATAAACACACAATTCCGTGCTTAAGAGAAAAAGAGGGCATAACCGACTTGAAAATTAATTATTATTTTTAGGCATATCTGGCATATAATGTGTAAACAGTAACTCAGATGACCTCACATGGTGTAATTCTTACGTTATTTTGCACTGCTTTACCATTCAGGTATCAGCACTGCTGAATAGAGAAATGATCTTCCCAATTATTAGAAATATTAAAAAATATTGAAAACAAGGGCTGTGAAACTTTATAAACCCGATGTGTTCCAGTATGTCCCCTCTCTGTTGACTGATGTGTGAATACAGGCTGCTTTACTATTTGCTGCCAAAAGTCGGGTCACACGTATAGTTTATTGCCTGAAGAACCTATTGACTTCAAGTCCTTCATCAAGACAGGACAATTAATATCCAAATTAATGAATCTGACATGCATATATTACTTTTACCAAGTTCATTGATAACAAATCCATCAAAAATCGGTTTTAGAATGCTTTTATCCCACTATCGACATTCCTCATACTTGTTTACGGTAAACCCCCCCCGTTCCTACCTTCAGCCTCAGGCAGCCTCTAATCTATTTTCTGTCTTTATAAATTTATCTTTTCAGCACAATTTATGTAAATCGAATCATACAATATGTATTATCTTGAATATGGCTTCTTCTTAGCATGTTTTTAAGATCCATCGATGATGTGGCCTGTGTCAGTAGTTTGTTTACTGTTGCATAATAATCCCTTGTGTAAATGTACCACCTTTGCCTGCCCATTCCCGGTCAATGAACATTTAGGTTATTTCCAGTTTGGACTATTAAAAATAATGCTGCTATGAACATTCACATGTAAGTCTTACCATGGACATATTTTTTCTTTCTCTTGGGTAAATACCTAGCCATCCAGATAAGAGGTCATATGGTAGTTTAATGTTTATCTTCTTGAGAAATTGATGAAGAAATTTTCCAAAGTGACTGCACCATTTTACATTCCCACAAGAAATGCTTGAGGGTGTTCATTTTCTCCACATCCCTGCCAACACTTGTTTTTGGCTATCATTTAATATAGCCATTTTTGTAGGTGTGAAATAGTATCTCATTGTGGTTTTAATCGGCATTTCCTTAATAATAAATGACTTTTAAAATCTTTTTAAGTGCTTACTAGTCATTTGTATACCTTATTCTGTATGTCTGTTCATATGTCTTATCCATTTCTTTTTTTTTTAAGATTTTATTTATTTATTTGACGCAGAAAGAGAGAGATCACAAGTAGGCAGACAGGCAGGCAGAGAGAGAGGAGGAAGCAGGCTCCCTGCCGAGCAGAAAGCCCAATGCGGGCCTGGATCCCAGGACCCTGAGATCATGACCTGAGCCGAAGGCAGAGGCTTTAACCCACTGAGCCACCCAGGTGCCCTGTCTTATCCATTTCTTTTATCAGTTTATCTTATTGATAAGAGTTCTTTGTTAATTATGGTTATAAGTCCCTTATCAGATAAGTGTTCTATAAATATTCTTTCTCAATCTGTTGCTTGTCTTTTCATTTTCTTAATGGTGATTTTCTTGACTGTGACTTTATTTATTTTTTTAGATGAGTTTCAGGTTCAAATTTAAGAGGAAAGTAGAAAGACATGCTATATACCCTCTGTCCCCACACATGCACCACCTCCCCATTGCCAACATCTTTCACCAGAGTGGTATGTTTGTCACAATGGATGAGCCTACATTGAGATATCATTACCACCCAAAGTATGTAGTTTACAATAGGGTTCACTCCTGGTGTTGTACATTCTATGCCTTTGGACAAATAGGTAACAACATGTACCTACTAATACAGTATCATACAGAGTGTTTTCACTATCCTCAGAGTCTTCTGTGCTCTGCCTATTCATCCCTGCTTTCTCCCTAACCACCCTGGCAACCACTGCCCTTTTTATTGGCCCCATAGTTTTGCCTTTTCCAGAAGGCATATGGTCAGCCTCCCAAGTGTGTGGCATTTTCACACTCGCTTCTTTCACATAGTGATATGTATTTGAGATTCCTCTATGTTTCTTCATGGCTTGATAGCCCATTTATTTTTAGGATGTAGTAATATTCCCTTGTCTGGACATTCCACTGTTTAACAGTTCACCTACTGAAGGAGAACTTGGTGGCTTCCAAATTTTGACAATTTTGAATAAAGCTGCCATAAACATTCATGTGCAAGTTTTTGTGTGCACATAAGTTTTCAGATCCTTTGGGTAAATACCAAGGAGTGTGATTCCAAGATCATATGGTAAGAGTATGATTAGTTTTGTAAGAAACCACCAACCATCTTCCAAAGTTGGTCTCCCATTTTTCACTCCCGCCATCACTGAATGAGAATTTCTGTTGCTCCACTTCCTGTCCAGCATTTGGTGATGTCAGTGTTATGAATTTGGCCATTCTACTGGATGTGTATGAATGGTGATTTCTGGTGAGATCCAGTTGATCTTTTTTTTTTTACGAACTGTGTTTTCAGTGTCATATCTAAGAAAGATTTGCCTAACCCAAGGTCTCAGTGATTTTCTCCTATGTTCTCTTCTGCAATTTTCATTGTTTTAGTTATTTCATTTAGCTCTATGATCCATTTTGAGTTAATTTTGTGGGTGGTGTGAGGTATAGGCCTAAGTTCATCTTTTTGCATATGGATATCCAGTTGTCCCAGCACCATTCTTTGAACAAATTGTCCTTTTCCCAAATCTCCTTGTCACCGTTGTCAAAAATAAATGCACTATAAATACAATTAGTTCTTTTCTGCATTCTCAATTCTGTTTCATTTGCCTATATGTCTATCTTTACTATCTTGATAAATGGAGTTTTATACCACGTTTTGAAATAGATAAGGGGAAAATCCTGCAACTTTACCTTTTCCAAATTGTTTTGGCTAGTCTATGTATTTTGCATCTCCATATACAGTTTTTCTTTGCTTGTTAATTTAGACACACACACACAAAGATCTTGCAATTTTTACAGTGGGTAAATTGAAACTATAGATCAATTTGGGGAGAATTTCCCTCTTAACAATACGGAGGCTTTCAATGCATGAGCATGCAGTATACCTCCATTTATTTATATTTTCCTTGATTCCTCTTAACAAAATTTTGCAATTTTCAGTTTGTAAGTCTTCACTTCTTTTTTTTTTAACATATTCATAAGTATTTTAGTGCTATTTTGAATGGAACTTTATTCTTAATTTTGTTTTGGGAGGGGTCATCACTTAGAAGTACGTCCTACTTCCATAATAAACCCGAGACAAGTGGGAGTGAAAGGTTCTGTCTGCATTTATGGAGGAGAGGAGCAAAAATCTCACAAAAATCCCAGACTAATACCCAAATGAATTCATGTGCCATACATGTATGTTTTTAAAACAAAAGCCCTGTGTTTCTTTATTCTTATTTTTTTGAGCAGTAACTACTCACTGTAGAAAATAGGCTTCTAAGACAAGAGTCACTGGAAACTATAGTAAAGGGAGCTGACCTGAGTCCTCTGGTCCCATCTCTAGCTATACGACCAAGACTGCGGCTTTCACTTATTTCCTGATTCCTTTCCTGCCGTCCTTTCTACAAAGTATTACCTTAACGAGCTGAAGAGCTTGGCGGAGAAACACCACACCTAGTGCTGAGACATGACCCTGAGGAAGCTGTTCATACTCTCAGGACCCCCATTTCCTCACTCGCAAATGGGACGCAAGAAGCCTTTCATTCCCTGCCTGCCCCTGTCTTGCTTCCTTCTTTCCTTCCCACTGGATTCCATCTCCCCCCGTATGAGCATATTAGGCTCCAACCCTCCAAGGTGCCTCCCAGTTTCCCCTCCCCTGAGGCCGGATTATGACCGAGGTGCGGCTTGGGACCACCTGCTCTTGGAGTGCGAGGTAAGCGCTCAGGTCCCCAACTTCAGTGACTCCAGCATCCCTCCTCCCCGTGTTTCCTCCGGGGTCTTGGCCTCCCATTCTCCATCTGCGCATTGTTTCATTGCAGCTCTGTGCCGATGGGTATGCAGATACGGGCTCCTTTACTGTTCTATCCTGCTAGGAGTCTAGCCACACTCACGTGTTCATGAATCTTAAAACTCCTAGGAAGACACCGAGGCATGCAGGAAAAGCTTGCATTAGGGACCAAGGGTTGTTTGAAGGTTTGCTGCCCCTGGCTAACTGTCAATCATCTAGGACAGCCCCTGTTCCCACCTGTCACCAGTGCAGAAAAGGACCCCTGCTTCCTCCCCACACTGAAACTCCCTTGTGGGGAGAAGCTCTAGCCAAGGGCATTTGACTTCCTCAGTCCTTGTGAACTGAAAAATGAAAATAGGTACTTCAAAAAGAAAAGAATCAGAAGAAAACACCTGTATTTGTGTTATCTGGAATTCAGCACCACTATTAGGATCATTGTAAACATTTTCCTTTTCATATGGATTTTGAGTTTTCAGGTGTAAATGAATATGTATAATGATTGAGACCCTGGGGCACCTGGGTGGCTCAGTGGGTTAAACTGCTGCCTTTGGCTCTCAGGGTCCCAGGATCGAGCCCCGCATCGGGCTTTCTGCTCAGAGGGAAGCCTGCTTCCCCCTCTCTCTCTGCCTGCCTCTCTGCCTACTTGTAATCTCTCTCTCTCTCTTTCCGTCAAATAAATAAATAATAAAATAAATTTTAAAAAATGATTCAGACCCATTATGGTTAAGGCAATCAGATGATTAAACCAGATTGACGTAGCCCCTCATGCACATGCAAGTATCCGTCAGGTTAACTTGTTTTCCTTTGTATCTTATCAAGGCAGCACTATGTGACAGCACTAAATTAAAGTCCAAAATCCTAGTCTTTTCCAGGTACTAACTGCATGTTCTAGAGGAAGGCACTTTACTTTGGGGGCTCCAGTTGCCCTAAGAAAAAGACAAGGCGGTTTCACTTAATCTCTATGGTTCTACCACTGCAGCAATCTACAGCTCATTAACTTGCATGCCTGTACAAGTTTCATACAGCCTAAGCTGAAAATGTCTCCGTTTTGAAAAAAAAAATTTATTTCTATTATTTAGTCCAAGTGGAATTCTGTAACCATGGATAAAGATAATTTTATCACAGTATTTTGTGATTGCTCTATATTCACAAGAGTTTATATGATGCAATTTTAAAAGTTAAAAACCAAACTGATGCAGAAAATGAAAATATCCTAGATAATTTCTACTGCAGATTACAAGACCTGTGTGGTACTTGTGTGCTATTGCTGCTTGACCAATGGGGAACGTCAGTCCTTGACTTGCATTTGGAGAGAGGATTTGAATGGGTTTATACCACAATTTCTCCATCTTTTTCAAAGGAAGAGTAATTGAGAGTTGTTTCTCATAGCTTCATATGTTCAGTGATTTAAAAGATTTGGGAACTCAAATGACAATAACTTATCAAGGACAAAAAGTCCTAACACCACTTAAAGTAAAAAGAAGGGCTTAGTTCATTCAGAGGGCTAGAAATTGTTCCATGAAAGGGTTGCAAATAAATGGTCTTCAGTGACATAAATCTTGACTTTCAGTCCCTTGAGACTGAACAGGGGACATTTATGCCATAGTTCTACATAATAAATAGAAAACAGAATTTAGTTTAAAAAAAAAATCCTTACTGGGACTAAACCTCCGTATCCCTTTGCCTGTCAGGGTCAGCCATTTTTGATGCCACAGGCAACCTAGTTTTGCCGTTTTGGAGTGGTTTTCATTTTGTAGTTCATGAATTAAGAGCTGTTATTAAACTTACCTTAAAACCCTCATACCTCCTTTTTTCCCCATTTTTAAAATTTAAATTCAATTAGCCAACACATGGTACATCATTAGTTTCAGATGTGGTGTTCCATAATTTATCAGTTGCGCATAATAGCCAGGGCTCATCACATCACGTGCCCTCCTTAATGCCCATCCCCCAATTACCCCATCCCACCACCCACCTCCCCCCCAGCAACCCTCGGTTTGTTTCCTAGAGTTAAGAGCCTCTTATGGTTTGTCTCCCTCTCTGATGACTTCCCATTCAGTTTTCCCTTCCTTTACCCCATGATCCTCTGCACTGTTCCTTATAGTCCACATATGAGTGAAACCATATGATAATTGTCTTTCTCTGACTTATTTTGCTCAGTGTAACACCCTCCAGTTCCATCCACATCGATGTAAATGGTAAGTATTCATCTTTTTGATGGCTGAATAATATTCCATTGTATATATGGACCACATCTTTATCCATTCATCTGTCAATGGACATCTCGGCTCTCTCCACAGTTTGGTTATTGTGGACATCGCTGCTATGAACGTTGGGCTGCAGGTGTCCCTTCGGATCACTACTAGGTAAATATCTAATAGTGGAATTGCGGGGTCATAGGGTAGCTCTATTTTTAACTTCTTCAGGACCCTCACATCTGCCTTTTTACATTTCCTGGCTTTAATTGCTGATGTGCCTGCCAAGAATTCAAAGAGGACAGAATTGGTGTTGGTACAATACTTAATGCTTAAGAACAGCTCTGTGGTCATTTTTAAAGATCTAGTACAGAAACTGAGTTCCATAAGTTATGAAAACAAGGGCGCCTGGGTGGCTCAGTGGGTTAAAGCCTCTGCCTTCGGCTCAGGTCATGNGCTAGTACAGAAACTGAGTTCCATAAGTTATGAAAACAAGGGCACCTGGGTGGCTCAGTGGGTTAAAGCCTCTGCCTTCGGCTCAGGTCATGATCTCAGGGTCCTGGGATCGAGGCCCGCATCGGGCTCTCTGCTCAGCAGGGAGCCTAGTTCCTCCTCTCTCTCTGCCTACTTGTAATCTCTCTCTGTCATATAAATAAATAAAATCTTTAAAAAAAAGTTATGAAAACAACTTAGTGATCAGTCATATAAACAATGTGAGTGCAGATAACAAAAACATCTTCTAAGTGAACGCAGCAGGAAGAACCATCTGTTGAATCTTCCCCACATACAAACGGTTCAATCAACAACCTGTTGCAACCTGAGGAGGAGGACATACATGGCAAAACCAGTTAGGTATGGCAGGGTGACTCCCCGAATTGGGGTCTAGAAAGCTTTGGACTGCTGTCAATCACCCCCCCAACCTTCCACCCCTGCCTAACACAACAAAGCAAGACCTTATCTTATGGCCTAAGATAACTGACTTAAGTTTCTATGAAATCAAAATATAATTTCCAAGTCCTTTCTGGCTCCAAATCTGTGGTTTTATGAAAGAGATGTGTAGGCTCACCATTGTTGCCTTATGGATATGTGACCATACTTTGTGTAATACTTTGTTGTGGTCATCTCAACATTTCTAGTAGTTTTTGAGCAAGAGGCCCACATTTTTACTTTGCACTGTGTCTTTCAAATGTTGTACCCAATCTTGGCATATTACTTGTATGGAAAGTTTTAGATCAAATTCTGTGACTGCGTGATCTGGAAAAATAACACTAACCTTTCTTATGAATAAAATAGATGAAATGTGAATCCTAGTGCAACCAGAGAATTTCAGTGAAACACGGCTTAAAAGAGATAGGTAGCATCATTCCAGATTATATAAGAGAACAACAGCTGCTAACTCATTTGAAGAAAAATACCAATAAATAATAAAAATGAAAAGATGAGTCCCAAAGGATATTTTCAGACCAATCTCTTTATAAATAGGCAATGAAAATCCTGTTAGCACAAGGAATCCAGCAAAATTTTAAAGGAATACTAGAACTTGACTAAATTTGGGTGAATCCAAACATGCAAGTTTTTTTAGAATTAAGGAACCTATTAATAGCATTCATCATATTCACAGATCGAAGGTGAAAAATAGATCTCCGTTAATATTGGAAGAGCATTTTAAGATTCAAAATCTGTTCTCGGTAAAAATGCATATTGATAAAATAAAAGTAGACTGATATTTTTTAAATACAATGTGAACAAAAGCACGAGTATCAGGTTTAGCTGGGAGCACCCTACACCTCGGGAGAAGGCCCAATGTGTACGATTTAACATTGCACAGAGCACTACCCATCCAATCTGATGCTTTGCCTTGAAGTACAACAGTGATATTTTCTCCAATTTATTTTATAAAAATTGGGCTGTGTATATTTCCTGTCATTCCTGGCATCATTTTGAAAATCATATATATTTTTTTACAAATAAGGTATTTCACCCAGATTAAAACATGTTTTAGTAACAGATTAAGAATGTTCTTCTAGGGGCGCCTGGCTGGTTCAGTTAGGTAGAGCCTGTGACTCTTTTTTTTTTTTTTTAAGTTTTTTTTTTTTTTTTTTTTTTTTTT
>LNAC01000083.1:4253776-4282280 GCA_002007465.1 Ailurus styani | reverse complement strand
GAGGCTTTAACCCACTGAGCCACCCAGGCGCCCAAGCCTGTGACTCTTGATCTTGGTGTTGGGAGTCTGACTCCCACGTTGGTTATAGAGATTACTTAAAAATAAAATATTTTTTAAAAACATTATTCTGGGGCACCTGGGTGGCTCAGGCAGTTGAGTGTCTGCCTCTGGCTCAGGTCATGATCCTAGGGTCCTGGGATGGAGCCCCACATAGGACTCCCTGCTCAGCCGCTCAGCCAGGAGTCTGCTTCTCCCTCTCCCTCTTACCCCCCAACCACCCACTCATGTGCTCTCTCACACAAACAAATGAATAAAATCTTTTTAAAAAATTACTCTAATTTTTTTGTCACACAAAGTAAACCTAATCTGTAGCAAATAAGGAGATCATGGGAAATAACTTCCAAAGCTGTGACTCTCATCATTCTGTTAAATAATTTTTTTCTTGCTATCTCTTTTAACCTCATTGTTTTTCAGAATTTGAGCTTTTTATTTTTTTTCTTCTTTTAAACTAGAAATTGATATGTTTTGTGTATTAATTTTGCAAAAAAGAAGCTTTTGGGGGCACCTGGGTGGCTGAGTCAAGTAAGTGTCCCACTCTTGACTTCGGCTCCGGTCATGATTTTGGGATCATGAGGTCCAGCCCCATGTTGTTGGGCTCCACACGGAGCACGGAACCTGCTTAGATTCTCTCTCTTCCTCTGCTCCTCCCTGTCCTCTAAAATAATCAACTTTTGCATTTATTTACTACTCTTCACAATCTCTATTTTCTTTTTTTTAAAGATTTTATTTATTTATTTGACAGAGAGAGAGAAATTACAAGTAGGCAGAGAAGCAGGCAAAGAGAGAGGAGGAAGCAGGCTCCCTGATGAGCAGAGACCCCAATGTGGGGTTCGATCCCAGGACCCCTGAGATCATGACCTGAGCCAAAGGCAGAGGCTTTAACCCACTGAGCCACCCAGGTGCCCCCACAATCTCTATCTTCTAACTCATTAAATTTTTTTTATTTTTTCTAACTCATTAAATTTTGTCTTTATGCATTCATGTATTCTGATCTCCTTTGCTTTACTGTATTACTCATTCTCTAATCAACATAGCAAATCAACGTAGATCCTTTTATTCTGCCTTCGATGTGGAAAATACTCTTTTCTTTCTACTACTTGGCAAGGACCCCATTGAAGGTGCCATAATATAATCTGTCAATATTTTCACTGCAGAACATCTCCCTACTCTATTGATGATATCAGTCTAATTGAACCTGATGAGCAGGTAGTAACAAAAAGTAAAATCCCTTACTAGCAGACATGTGTGTCCGAGTGTGTGGGCTACACCCCATGAAAATGCAGAAGCCTATCTGCTCTGAATGTCCATGGATCTGGAGTATGTTTATCTACCCTTCCAAAGTGGGAAAATGGTGCCCATTGCACCTCATATTATTCAAATGGGGCACATTATCTCTGTGGGTCTTTTTGTGGTCAACATATAGTATATTGAGGGAGCTGGTCTGATCTATCTGCTATACACCTCATTGTGCAGCTATTTTGAGTGAGACATGGAACAAGGGAAGACTTTGCATCAGGCACAGGCTGGGGGAGCTCCTCTGACATTCGGGCCTTAAAACCCAGAATACCGGGGCGCCTGGGTATCTCAGTGGGTTAAATCCTCTGCCTTTAGCTCAGGTCATGATCTCAGGGTCCTGGAATCGAGTCCCGCATCAGGCTCCCTGCTCAGTGGGGAGCCTGCTTCCTCCTCTCTCTCTACCTCTCTGCCTACTTGTCATCTCTCTCTGTCTGTCAAATAAAAAAATAAAATCTTAAAAAAAAAAAAAGACCAAACCAGAATACCCAGTGCTAATTGAAGTGTTTCTGGAAGATGAACCTGCTTCTGGCAGACTCCAGTAGGATCCTACCAGCACAGACCTCTAAATGTTTAGAGAAGGGTACCTCCTATTGCACACATACCTATGCTCCGTTAAGGAAACTGCTTCTAGCTTGTCCTGAGACCAAGTAGAGACCAAATGCATGTCTCTTCAGACTTGACATAACCATTGCCCATCATGAACTAGGGATATCTGACCCCAATACCTAAGGCTGGGTGTGCTCAACAGCAACCCATAATCATGTGGAAATGGGATTTAAGAGGTCAGGTCTGATCAAGTCTGGAAGGTCCAGATAAGTTTGCATGAACTGATGGCTTGCAGGCAGACCAGTGGCCTCATGAGGAATTCCATGAGAACAATCAGCTGAGGAATAAAAACAGGGGCCTCTGAAGAATCCACGCCCAATGGAAACTGGACTGCTATGTGGTGACAGCGTTCTCAGGAATGTGACTGAAAGGCAGTAATGAGGCAAACCTTCACTGTGGACAGAATCTCTGGCCGCATATAGAGTTGTTCACTCTGAGTCGGTTGAGAGAGACAAGAGTGCAGATGCCTCGTGAAATATCTGATGTGAGGTACAATTAAAGAGGAAAAGGAGGGGTGCCCGCGTGGCTCAGCCTGTTGAGGGTGTGACTCTTGGTTTTGGTTCAGGTCGTGTTCCTCGGGGTTGTGAGAACAAGCCCTGCGTCAGGGTCTGCCTGCACTCAGCATGGAGTCTGCTTCTCTCTCCCTCTGCCTCTCCTCCCACTCGCGCGTGTTCTCTCTCTTTCTCTGAAGTAAATAAATAAAATCTTTAAAAAAAAAAAAGAGTACAGGGAAAACATTAAAAGTCACTGAAATTATGAACAAAGTCTTTTGTTACAAAAGATTAACAGTTTAATATCCGCTGAGTCACAGAACCTTAAGTGTTTGGCCCACTTCCATACTAATCCATGAAGAAATATTACCTCTAAATTCTGTAAATGAGCAGAATCTAGTTTTAAAAGTTTTACTTTGGTAAAGGCTATTCCTCTATTGGATTTTCTCTCAGAAATTTAAAGAACAGGTTGCAGGAGATGCATGCTGGTAATGTTGAAAAGTGTGGTCTCGATTTGACTTCTTCCAAGGTCTTCACTCGGGGTCAGGGTGAGGCAAATTGCTCTGAAGACTAAGTTGCCATCTAAGTGAAATCCCTTTCACAGTAACAGTCACAACAAAGCTTAAATTACTGCAAAGGAGACAAGAGTTCATTACGAAGTCTTTGGGAGAACTGTTCTAGAAGGGGAGCCCGTTTGGGCGGTGCAGAGCCCACCCCCGATCCAGCAGTCCGGGACCAATCATAGGGTCCTCCAGGGAGGAGGAGAGCCCGCCCAGGGTCCGGGACCGATCATAGGGTCCGCCAGGGAGAGGTGAGGCCCCCGAAGGACTCTTCATTGGTATATTGTCAAGCCTGATGGTTTTTCACGTTAAAAATTTTTTTTAAGGAAATGAGAGGCTCTATCAGTTAATCATGGGACTTTCCAACTCTTCTCAAGTCTTGATCTCAGGGTCATGAGTTTGAGGCCCACATTGGGCTCCACTCTGGGCATGGAGCCTACTTAACAAGCAAACAAGCAAGTAAGTGTTCAGGATCACATCTGAAATGTGAGAGCTGAAATGCAAACTCAAATTTATAACAATTCAAGGTCTGTAATTTTAATTTTTAAAATGTCGTAGATATAAAATTTATCCATATATTTATAAAATGTCATACATATATGTCATCGTATATGACTTGTATGTAACATATATATATACACACACAATTTAAAATAGCATTGGTGCAGCTGGGTGGCACAGTTGGTTTCAGCTCAGGTCCTGATCTTAGGGTCAGGAGAAAGAGCCAGGCCTCAGTCTCCACACGCTGCACCAAGTCTGCTTGAGTTTCTTTCTCCGCCTCTCCTGCCCGTCCCCCCTGCTCTTTCCCTTTCTCTCTCTCTCTACAATAAATAAATAAACCTTTTCTACACCGTGGGAGAAGTTCAAGGGCACGCAGCAGTGGGCACAGTTGTGGATGCGTAACACTGAGGAAAAGGGGAAGAAAAGCCGTAGTGTTTAGCCACACCCTCAGTGGGCTTGCACAATGAACTGTCTTGCTGCAAAATTCTGTTTTTCACAGCAGAAACTTTGTATATGCATTCCTTCTGCGACATGACTAATCTCTGCAGCCAAATGAGCCACCTGGGACAACGAGGCCTCCAGTCCTGCGTTAAAGATGTTTCACAAAGACACATTAACACGTCTCCATTTTTTCTCTGTTGGAAAAGTTGTACGGAAAGTGTGCCATGGGTCAGCGTTAGGTTGGGAAAGTTCATATTCAAGATGAAAGGACAGCAGCAGGGCACCTGGGTGGCTCAGTGGGTTAAAGCCTCTGCCTTCAGCTCAGGTCATGATCTCAGGGTCCTGGGATCGAGCCTCACATCGGCTCTCTGCTCAGCAGGGAGCCTGCTTCCCCATCTCTCTCTGCCTGCCTCTCTGCCTACTTGTGATCTCCCTCTTTCTGTCAAATAAATAAATAAAATCTTAAAAAAAAAAAAAGGACAATAGCAGTGGGATTTTAAAAAAATAAACCCAGTTGGGGATGAAGACATAGGAGCAGTATCTGTACAGCTTGGAGGCTGAGATGCATGTGGGCTAAAGATGGAAAGGAGACCCCCCTAAAACAGGGATCGTCAAAAACCAGTCGAGATTATCACCTCAGGATCATGAGTTGAGCACTTTTTATTTATTTTCATTTTTTTAAAGATGTATTTATTTATCTGAGAGAGAGAGAGAGAGAAAGGAGTGAGGGCAGGCACAGAGGAGGAAGCAGTCCCCCTGCTTGAGCGGGAGCCCATCACCCGACTGGCTCTCCGGACCCTGAGATCGTGACCTGCGTGGAAACCCAGGCTGACACTTAACCGACTAAGCCACTGAGCACCCTGAGTTGGGCGTTTTTAAAAACTCAAACCATGGGCACTCACTTATCCTTTGGGAATATCTTAAATCCATGAGTTTGGATTGGTACGAGATTCTGCATTGTAAGAAATGACAGTTCTGCAGACGATTGGAATGAGTTGCTTAGTTAAAGGCGAAAGTTCACAGTCTGCAAGAAGGACACACATGTGCATATGCAGGCGTGTGCAATTTTCCCTTGCACCCCTATTTCTAAAATTACCACTTGTGTGAGGGAAGTGTAGCTTTGCAGGCACTAAGGAAAAATGTCCTCATGGATCCTCCGAAAAGATAATTTTACAAGATGATCACTGTAGTTACCACTGCTCGCTGGTGTGTTTGACCATTGAAAGAGTTCTCATCGCAAGGGGAAATAACTTTTTTTTCTTTTTTCTTTCTTTCTTTCTTTCTTTCTTTCTTTCTTTCTTTCTTTCTTTCTTTCTTTTTTTTTTTTTGTATCTATATAGGATGAAAGAAGTTAACTAAACTTATCGTGGTCATTTCAAAATATGCATTAAACGCCATCATTACACCTTAAACTTACCCAGTGCTGCTTGTCAATTAAATCACAATAGAACTGGGGGCAGAAGGAAACTATTTGTCAAGAATTGGGCAAAATTTTTAATCTGGAGGGGCTGTTTCTCACCTGTGTGCAGTATGCCAATGAACAGGAAAAATCTGATAGCTCTGAATCACTCTATTTCATAAGCAAATGTTTTACGATTGCAACTTTTTTGCAATCGATACCTTCCTTTTTGCCAGCTGATGAGTCCAACTCTGTCCCATGCCCCGACTACCAACGAGAATGTGGCTGGACACATTGCCAAGTGCTCAAAGTGTAAAATCTGCATGGGGTTTCAAAGGCTCACTATAAAATAACACTGTAGAGGGCGCCTGGGTGGCTCAGTGGGTTAAAGCCGCTGCCTTCTGCTCAGGTCATGATCCCAGCGTCCTGGGATCCAGGCCTGCATCCGGCTCTCTGCTCGGCAGGGAGCCTGCTTCCTCCTCTCTCCTCTCTCTCTGCCTGCCTCTCTGCCTGCTTGTAATCTCTCTCTCTGTGTCAAATGAATAAATAAAAAATCTTTAAAAAAAAAAATAAAATAAAATAACACTGTAGAATACTTTAATAATTTGTATATTAACTACTTATTGACATCAAGATGTTTTGGATATTTGGCATTAAATAAAACGTATTACTGAAATTATTAATTACTCAAATTATTCAAATTCTCCTGTTTCCATTCCCTTTTTTAAATATGGCAATCAGAAAATTTTAAATGAGCCACGTGACTCTCATTTACAACCAACCTTGTATGAAATTCTGTTGGGTGGTACTGCTTTTGCATGTTAATCCTTCTAATCATGGTTACTTAAATAAAATTCTACTTTTCCTTGGATGTGTGAAATAAATCTTTATGTAAACAAGAGAAAGCATTAACTGGTACCTAAATAAAGCAATTAAGCAATAAGCTGCAAGATAAATCTTATATGAGTGTTTTGAAAGAGAAATGTGAATTAAAATTCAATCTAGATGATTTAAATGTTCCCTGGCTTTAGAAAGCATGAATCTACTTTTAAATTATTTTAATGCCTTTACACATATATAGGCATATATAATTGTACCTGACTGCATGAAAAATCAACTCGATATCTTCCTAAGTGCCTTGATGCTGAACTGTCCCTATTCCTACATCAGATTTTCCATACTCACCTTCACGACATGTCAGCAAAGTGAATGTACATAGTCTTTGTATATTTCCATGCTCACATATATCATACAAGCATATTCATGTATTGATGTATATATAGATATACATATTATGTATGTATGGGCACAAACGTATTATTTCTCACTTTTGCTTTGCTAAAAATGGGTTCACTTCATGCACATTTTTCGAAATCTTTCATTTTTCACTTACAGCTCTGGGTGGGCACCCTTCCAAGTCAACTTGTGATGTTTTAACTTATTTTCAATGCCTGTAGAATATTGCAAGATGTGAGTGCAATGTAATATATTCCTCTGCTTCTCTTTTGATAGGTAATCTTTGTTTTTGGCTTTTACTTTTGTTTGGGTCTTTTCCTTTCTTGTTTTAGGGGAGGAGACGGGGCAAGCAAGGGCTTCATAAACAATGACATAAATATGTCATTGGACTTGTACTTTAATTTCTATGGCACAGATTGCCAGGGTCGATAGTGCCGTCCGGATATTTATACATGGCACGTACATAGACATATATGTTATAAAGTATGTTATTAAATAAATACTGTTATTTTGCCTTTGAAACTGATACATCGATCCATAATTCTTCGGTAATGGTGAGAGTAAATGAATCCCCGGCAGAGAGAATATTCTCGCTCTTCTCTTGTTGCCGGTGTGGTGTGTGTTCAGCAGTACTCTGAGCCGCTTACATCAGTGCTGTGCCCACTGCTTGTGAATGTGGGCACTTTTTCGCTAGTTGGTGACTTGTATCTGCTCTTCTGCAAACTACTGTGTAAGAGAGCACTCTTCAGGAGAATTTTCAGATACTGGAAATAGTCTTTTGAAATGTAGCAACGTGGGTGCCTGGGTGGCTCAGTCGGTTAAGCGGCTGCCTTTGGCTCAGGTCATGATCCCAGAGTCCTGGGATCGAGTCCCGCATTGGGATCCCTGCTCTGCGGAGAGCCTGCTTCTCCCTCTCCCTCTGCCTGCTGCTCTGCCTGCTTGTGATCTCTCTCTATCTCTCTGTCAAATAAATAAATAAAATCTTTAAAGAAAAAAAAAGGAAAAGAAATGTAGCAACGTGACTGAGAAACTGAATTTCTAAATTTTGTCTAATGTTAACTAATCTAAATTTAAATGGCTGCACATATCCGCTGGTTATTGTAGTGGACCTTGCAGACTTAGATCCTCAGCCTACTTTCTATGCATTTCTTTCTTTAATTTTTAATTATCAAAGAGCACTTTCCGTACTATAGAAATTAACACTTTATCATCTACATTACATTTCTCTACATTTAGCTTTTGATTATTTATTGTATTTTATGCTTGGGGCTGGAGGGATATTGCCAAATTTTGTGCATCAATATGCCTTCTTTTTAAAATTTTCTCAATAAACTTTGATGCGCATTTATGCTTTCATAAAAGTTTCACAAATAGGGTGAGAGAAGAGAGAATATCTTGAACAGTGCTTTACTGTTTCTCCTCATCCATATAAAGTATAGTCTAAAATGTTGTGTTTTTGTATTTTAATATTTACTGTTCAACAAGGGCCATAGTTTTCAGAAGACTCTTTCTCTTTTTATTATTTAAAAAACCTTATATGCTCATCTTAATGGTTTGTACGTGTGTCCTTTTACCAAAGCTATTAATAACCTGTTAGGATGTTAGATAAAGCAATATAACTATGATATGGATATTCAATGTTTATTAACTCCCTCTAAAATCTTCTTGATATTAGATGTCCATTTGTTAAACTCTGTCGTGTGTCAAAAACAACCTGTGGTTTTATTGTTCTATGAATTAAACCACTGTATAAGCTAGAAACTCATGTGAACCAGGTTGGTAGGTGGTGAACTGATGTTAAATGGTATATAAAAAAATGAAGGTCTACATCACTGACTGGAAGCAGGACAACTGGCTGGGAGTGTGTAAGATAAAAGCACAATGGGTTCTGATTTAATCTCTCTTTTTTAAAATACATTGAATTCATGTGTGTCAGTTAAGGAAGAGTTATATTTTTATTGCTTCTATGCAATAAAAATAGGACAGTTGTAGTTTTTTTCACACCAGGAAAATTGTGAATGCTTGCACATATGTTACCAAGATTTTACTTGTGCTGTGAGACAACACTGCAAATTTTCTTTGAGGGCACAATGCACTGTTGATTCCACAGACATTCTACTTACACCATTTTGTGAGAATGATAATTCCTCATTTATTTTGAGTTAAAAGATGGACATTTAGCTCACGTTCTACTGTTGTATCAATGTTAAAAGTTTTTTATTTATAAAATACATGATATCTTATTAATAATAAGAAAATAATACTAATAATAACCGCTCATTGAAGAGAGTTTAGAAAATCTGAAAAAAATTAATAGAGCACTAAAAACTAAGAATTGTAGAAAAATCATGAAGAATGAAATAAAATTCAACTCTCATTTCAAATTATAGGTCCATTTTTTATTTATTGAAATGACACTGTATAAGCCATTTTGAAAAGGATTAATGAATAATTATGTAACATATCATTAGCAACATAGTTTTATTTTGCTACATGGTATTTCATCCGATGACAGACCAAAAATGTCAAATTGTCACTTGATGTCCTCATCCAGAGATGGCAAATTGGAGGCTCTACTCATGAAAACAGGGCAGCGATCACTCCAGTTCCTTAAACCTGAGTGTCAGGTAACCCAGATTAAAATGTCTTGTAAACCAACAAGGTAAAATTACCATTTACCCAAAGAATTAGGTTGCTTCTGGGGTTTTTACTACTAAATCCCCTATTAAATATCTTTAAAGTTTCCTTCTAGAATAAAACATTAATCTCCAAAATTTTTATGTGTATCTGAATCAGAGGCTAATTAATGTATTTAAGCATCAAGGCCCCACATTTATACACGGTCCTTCCAAATCCCTGTATCTGTTTTTATCTCTAACTCTGTGTATGCTTTTTTTCCCCCTTCAAGTTGGCTGCCCAAATTACATAAACTTCAGGGCCCATAAAACTTGGATGCGTCCCTAGTATCAGCTAAATATGTTTTCATCCAACTTTTTATCTTAGAGAATAATGTTATCAATCAAAAATACCTTGCAGGGCGCCTGGGTGGCTCAGTGGGTTAAAGCCTCTGCCTTTGGCTCAGGTCATGATCTCAGGGTCCTGGGATCGAGTCCTGCATCGGGCTCTCTGCTCAGCAGGGAGCCTGCTTCCTCCTCTCTCTCTGCCTGTCTCTCTGCCTGCTTGAAATCTCTCTCTGTGTCAAATAAATAAATAAAATCTTAAAAAAAAAAGTATCTTGCAAAGTATGAAGACGTCAATCTTCTCTGATAGAAGCTATGTAAAGCATGTCAAATTGATAACTTACAATATTCTCTGTATTACATTTAATTTGCTTCTCTCCAGCTCCCGCCTTCCCCCACCCCCTGCCTTTTTTCCCCCTCAGTGCTCTACTGATAAATAACAACGCATTTGTCTCAGGCATCTGACTCCATGGCCTCTTTGCATATTTTTGAAATTAACAGACTTAGCAATCCATCCATAGTTTTTAGATTTATACATGACAGATACAGGTAGCAAGCAAAGATGTTTGCAGAAAAAATGGAACTTCAGGTTGAAAGAAAATCCTACCTTGATTCAAATGAGCTATAAATTGATATCATTCTCTAATACCATAGAATTGTTTCCTGGCTCTTTAGCTGCAAGGCAAGCAGATGAAATCATTGCCTCCTGCAATAAGGGTTTGGGGTGCAGAGCCTGTTTCCTCACCCACGGATGTAAACAAATGCTCTCCCACACAACGGAGGGAAGTTTCCTAAGGAATAAGTAGACTGAAATGCCATATTCAGCTCCACTCTTCCCTAAAAGCAATCTGAAGCATCTTGCAGTAGGTTTTAGTAAATTCATGCATACCATCTCAAATTCTTTTGGAAACCAGAGGGAATACTGGTATTTCATTTGCTTCCTTGTGGAAGATCAACATTTCCTAACCACATTTCTCTAATACTGATTTCAAAATTAGGGCCATCTCTAATTCTCCTGTGCAGTATTAATGGTTTCAGTAATCCTGATTCTTTGCAATTTTATATTTGCATCTGTTTTGTCAGATGTAACATAAATTAGAAATTCTTACATAGTTACTTTCAGGAAAGCGAGGCCATAGGATGTCTATTGGTGATGCAGATTTATGGTTGCCATGACCTTGGGGACTTAAAATGGAACTTAAGGAGACAATGCACTGTATAGAATTAATTCTTGGAGGTAGTTTGATAAGATAGGAAAAATCTACATTGTAAATAGATGAAATCCTTGCTCCGCTGTTTACTTCACCCTTAGCAAGTTACTGATTCATGATTTCAGTTTCTCATCTATAAAATGGGAATGAAAATTTCAGCCTCCTTTGGCCACTCCATCTTTGCTCACTCCTTAACAACCAGGCAGGAAGTTACAGGATTGTTTTCACAGTATCATTTCCTGGGATCTGTTGCTCTATTTTCATGGTGCTGTGCCTTTGAATTATAGTGAGCCACTCCCCAAATCTCTACACTCTACAGACATTCCTTGTTCCCCGTGGAACTCCTACCCTCTCTAACTCACATGGATTCTCTTCCCTGTTTGTCCAGGATATTCAGGGAGACATAGTCTTGGTGTCCTTGCTGAGCCAGCCTCTGGCATTTATTAAATTGTCAAAAATAGTAACAATAATAATATTGTATGCTACCAATATTTGCCAGTCTGTCAGTAGGTATTTCCTCAAAGTCCTTGGGTTATTTGAAGAGCAAATGTCTTAGGAATGATTTGAAGTCAAAATCACAAATTCTCTTTCCTTTCCAGAAATTATGATAGACCTGGCAGGACATAGGAATGGTAGCTTCATCTGAACTCACTGAGGTGAGTCCTGCCACCCTCCACCTTCCTCCCACACTATGTTTTAGCAAATGTGGAAACCAATAATACCGGGAGAAAAAGGGTAAAAACAACCCCAACCTCTCACTAATGGTCAGATGTTAAGATAACTGTTCGCTCTGAATGTCAGTTATTCTAAGATAGAGAAGAATAATATTGATGTCTAGAAATTACATAATAAATGTAAATATATTAAATATTTAATTTTAAATACCATTTTCTCAAGGGAATTTTTAGGTGAAAAGGAGCAAAGTAGATGCAAAGCCAAATGTTACATTTAAATGAATTGTGGTTTTATATAACAAAAGATCTACTACAAAAATTTATTTCCCCATACCATTCATGATGACCGTATATGCCTAGATGTTACTAGCAAGTCCTATTTTTGTATTCATTTTTCATTTATTTATTAATTACAGGCATCTATGCTGTATGATGCACAATGCTTGTCTGTTTATTTACTAAATTATTTTGGAGGAATCAGAAAATATGGTTTTTTAAATCTATACTTCATCTACATAGATTCACCAAATTTGTACTTAATCTTTATCTTTATTTAATGATGCCCATATGCACTCATTTTTCCCCCTTGTCTAGAGTTCATTTCATGAATGAATAAGTGATATCAAGCTAGTATGTAAGTTGCAACCACTTTGGTACATTATTATGAGAGGAGCTTGAAAAAGAATGTGAAAAGACTTCCAGGGAAAGATGGCAGACTAGGAAGCCCCTAAGCAATCCCTCAACTTGTGGATACACCTAGACAACTCCATATCACTGTAAATAACCCATAAAATGACCCGGAGACCGGTAGGACAGGATCTCCACAGCTGACTGGAGAAAGGAGGCCACTTTGAAAATGTGAGGGGAAAAAAGAGAATGTGAAGTAAAAGTTAATTGTGGTGATGAGGAAGGGCCATTTTATGGCTTTGTTCATCTACCCAACCAATAGACAAGTAAGAGACTGTGATGTGTAAGAGCTTGGGCTTTAAATTCAGATGGGGTCAACATCCTGGCTTTCTCCGTAACTTAAAATTTGACCCAGGGCAGGTTCACTTTTCTAATTTGTCTCATCTGCAAAATAACTCAGGAGTGGACAGCATTGTGAGAAAAGATGTGGATGTTTCTGCCCAGTCAGGGCTTTCCCCACAGACTTTACTGGGACTTGGACCGAACTGAAAGCAAGCCCCAGACGTGAATTTGGTGCTGTCTAGTCTGCGAGAACTCCAGAGACCTACCTAAAGAGATACATCAACATTCCACATGGGGAGGTCGCAGACCATGGTGACAAACTTACGTCCCTCAAAACTGGAGACACCAGGCTTGTCACTTCCTGGGGAGGTGTATTTCCATCCCAGAGGGTTAGACTAAGATGGTTCAAAAGAGACTCTATAAAGGGAGAGGGAGCAGTGGTCTCCTTCCCATTCTATGCAGGTAACATGGATTTTCTTCTGTTCCTTCCCTACAATGCAGACTCTTTGGAGTAGGGCATTGGCTCTGGCTTTCCTAATGATGGGTCAGGGTTAAGAACTAGCAGAAGGGACTGTCTCTGATCCAAAACCCTTGCAGGTGCATTTATGACAAATTAATTAAGAGGAACGTTAAAAATGTAACAGTTCATTGTGAATATTAAATATGTTGATGCATGAAAATGGTCATCATAGTACCTGGTGGATCCTAAGTACTCAGTTATTATTCGCTACAATCATAACCTGCTTCTATGAGTGAAAGGCAATTTTCTAGGCACTGAATCATGGCATATCCATACGAAATATAGAAAATGACAGGGTTATTCAAAGTTGTCTGCATGCTTTTTATAATTTTGGAACAAGACATTCGTGAGAAGCCCCGGAAGAAAGTCTGGACTTCACCAGTCTCTGTATGCTTGCTTTCACAAGCCTGACCACTTTCTCCAGGGGACGGGCGCATGGCTCACTTCGCTGCCAATTTCAATACTTACACGTAAGGAAACTTGGTACCGAATTAACTTAATTTCCAGCTTTCATGTTACAGTTGTTTCTATCAATATCATAACACAACAATAACAGTATTGCTGGCTTCTTAGGATGGAGCTCAAGCCATTAAAATACAAAAGAACAATGTACAGCTGTTGTTTCAACAGAGCAAGAAATCACATTAGCAATCAGAACATTTTAACATCTAAAAATGGTTCCAAGATAAATTTAAACCCTTCTTTAAATACTCCAAGCCTTGGAAAGTGATGAAAGATAAACAAAAGAAGAATTAAAAGAACAGGAGGTCTGAATATAGACCATCACGTGGACATACACACACAAGCCTCCACTTTCATTTGTAAATAAAATATTCAGTGAAGTTTTAACTTAAGCATATAAAGGGAAATAAAACTCAGTCTTCAGTTCTATAACTAAACTTCCAAATGAGAGCTTGGTCACTGAATATTAATGTTTTCCCCCCAGAGGACTGAGTCTAAACTAGTGGCGAGGGGGGTACCTGGTGTGCGTACCAGAGGGAGGCAGAAGTGGGAGTGGCTTCTTACCCTCCAGGTCCTGTGACCCAGTTGGTCTCCTTGGGCCTATTCTAGTCTTTCCGTTGATCATTCACGATTTGTCTACGGGGTCCCTGGATGACCCATGACTCTTTTTGGCTTTTGAGGAGAGGGGCAATGACTTAACACTTCCTGCCGCGCTGTAACCCAGGGAATCTCATCAGCCTCCTGGTCACCCTTTACTTACTGGGTTCTCCTTTGGAACCATGGAACTTGTTGCGTTTCTCTTGTGCACTGATGGAATGAAGAGGTATGTTGCAGGACCGCGTTAGGCCTGTCCTTCCAGACACCCCCTCAGCCATTCTTCTGGAGATCTGCTGCCTCCCCAGGGTTCCATCCGAAGCCTTGGGTTCACACAACCTCCACTCTCAGCTCCCACGAATCTTTCAGTTCATTCTGGCTTCCTTGTCTCGAGGCTTCCTACTGGCCCCACGAGCTCTGCACGTTTCCCACCACCCCCTGATTCTTTTTCTTCCATCAGGCCAGAGGACCATGAAAAAGATGAGGGGAGGGATGGTAAGGAAAATTTGCAATATTTGCTGAAAGCTACAGATAAGTATTTTTTTTTTCATGTCCTATTTCAAACTTTCCTCCAGGGAAAGACTATGATATTTTCTTTGACTGAATACTGAAAGGACCAAGGATTAGAAATAAATTCCAGGGAGAATCATGACACCAGAGAAATTTGACATGATCTAATAAAACACAGCACCCTGCCTGCTGCAATGCAGCTTTCAGAATATAACATCAGAAAGACGGCTAACATTTCCAGGGTTTGGTTTGCTAAACCAGAGGAAAATGACCCCATATTTTAAAGAAGAGTCACATATTTTAATATGTTGTGTACAATGTGTTTTAAAAATAATGATCTCAACTCCTGGTTAATAGCACTAATAATTAATAACTGATAATTATAATAATGTATCAACATTGATTCATTAATCATGACAAATATGTAATACTAATGAAAGATGTTAAAGGTGAATGAAACAGAGTATATAACCCGTGGGAACTCTCTTTGCAACTCTCTTTGCAACTTTTCTTTAAATTCAAAACAATTCTAAAACTGAAAGGATTTTGAAGTAGATTTTGAACTTTTATTTCCAAGGGAAAGGTAACATTGCATTTAACTGGGAATTGTTTATTTCACATTCAGAGCTTATTAATTGTGTCCTACATAGTACCCAAGCTAAAACTCTTCCATGATTGAATAGTAACTAGGAACAAGTCCACCAGCATTTAAAAGTTATGCTTTCATGCACATTTAAGTGGCCATTTCAAATTCTAATTATAGATTGCTGACATGGACAGTGGGGCTCCCTTTTAAAACTCAGTAGTCAGTTATCTGTGTTTTATTTCTCATGTATTAAAGGAAAAAAGAAAATCCTATTGGTTATTTTGTTTATATTAGCCTACACATGCCTTTCTTTCCTTTTTTCACATACATTAAAATACAGGGACTTTGAAGTGTGAACACCAGTTGAGAGAAATATCCCTTGTGTAAAAACTGAGCCTCCCCAATGATATGTCTCACATCAGATTCCCGCTACAACCCTAGACCCATGGTGTTCTTCCCTTGAAGTGTTTCTAGCTTTATTGTGATAGCTTCCCAGAAAACATGCATTTATTTTGCTGGTCTCCTACTAGAGTTTAAGGTTTGTGAATTACACGTAACTGACCTTTCTTTATGAAGTCATAAAAGTATGCAAAAGTATTCTGTCTTGTTTTATACACTGGACATTAACAGGATCAAATCCTAGGGCAGCAAATGAATTATGAATTTGGTAAAATGCCATTTATTTCAGAGTCTTTTTTTTTAATTTCAGAGTTTTTAAGTGACTTCACTTTTTTTAAAAGATTTTATTTATTTATTTGACAGAGAGAGATCACAAGTAGGCTGAGAGACAGGCAGAGAGAGAGGAGGAAGCAGGCTCCTTGCCAAGCAGGGAGCCTGATGTGGGCCTCGATCCCAGGACCCTGAGATCACAACCTGAGCCGAAGGCAAAGGCTTTAACCCACTGAGCTACCCAGGCACCCTAAGTGACTTCACTCGATGGTGAGTTTCCCCCCAAATTTAAGAAACTAAAAAAAACAACAGATTTTTAAAATGTGTTTTCAGAGTTATGTGGCTTTAGAGAGACTTTAAAATATGCTAGTTTCACACAGTTCTGCTTTTACTAAGAAAAATAAATCCAGGTAGCTGGATTCCTTTTCAGTTCTGGAAACTGTTGTGTGACTATCCATTAATTTTCCTTATTAATAGAATAAGTAATAAATTCAACTTTATTGCTATCCTAAAGGATTTTCAAAGATGAACCAGAAATTTTAAAAATCTATATGACTTAAGAAGGTGTGTGGATAGGACAAACAGAAAACTGGACATTGCAGTTTTTATTATCGTCAGCTTCACAGCATGTGTGTTTTCCAGGAGGGTTATTTTCAGGGAGCATGTTGGGATGCAGAATCTTTAGTCATTTAGGAATATTTGGGGCGCCTGGGTGGCTCAGTGGGTTAAAGCCGCTGCCTTCGGCTCAGGTCATGATCCCAGGGTCCTGGGATCGAGGCCCACATTGGGCTCTCTGCTCAGCAGGGAGCCTGCTTCCTCCTCTCTCCTCTCTCTCTGCCTGCCTCTCTGCCTACTTGTAATCTCTCTCTCTGTGTCAAATGAATAAATAAAATCTTTAAAAAAAAAAAAGGAATATTTGGCATGTCCAACAGTGACTGATTTTAATGAAAGAAAGTAAAGCAGGAAGAAGGTAGTACCTGTTCACACTGGCACACTGGAAATTTCACGATTCATGGTGCTTTGGGCAGAGTGTGCAGTGGGTCTGGCCTCAAGAGTGGGTCACAATGAGTCCTCAACTCTCTCTGGTCCTGCCCGACAGGCCTTCAAACCAACATCTGAAAGGATGAAACACTTTCCAAGTAACTTAACTGTGTCCTAGAACACAGAGCAGTAATAATTTTAGGAATTTAATGTTATTCACTGCTGAGTAAGGTAAAATTCACAATGCCTGGAATCCCATAAGAAATTACCAGAGATGCAAAGAAACAGGAAAACAGGGCCCCAAGTGGGGAGACAATCATTCAATTGATCGATGTGAAAATTAACAGACACTAAAGCAATTCTTATAACTGTATTTCCTAGTTACAAAAGTTAAGGAGAAACAGAAAAGATATGAAAAGAACCAAATTAAATTTCTACAAACTACAATGTCTGAGATACAAAAGACATCATATTAAAGGAAGATTAGACATTGTAAACAAAAATATTAGAGAATTTAATAGCTAGCAATAAATACTATCCAAAATGACACACTAGGAGAAAATAAGTTTTGGGGTTTGTTTTTGTTTTTTGGGGTTTTTTTTGTTTTTGTTTATCTTTTTTGCCATTTTCATCATTTTTCAGTGCACTGTTCAGTGGCCTTGAGAGCACCTTGTTCACGTGGTCCAACCATCACTGCCTTCCTTCTGTATCACTCATCATCCCGCACTGCACTCTGGGCCCACGAAGTAATGACTGTGCCTCCCCCACGCTCCCAGCCCCTGGCAATCCCCATTCCACTTTCTCTCTCTATGAATTTGCCTGTCATGTAAGTCCATTGTGTACATGGAATCCTGCAGCATTTGCGCTATTTGACTTGCTGTGGTGTCTTCCAGTTCATCCACACTACAGCCTGCACCAAAATCTCATCCATTTTTTTTAAAGATTTTATTTATTTATTTGACACAGAGAGATTACAAGTAGGCAGAGAGGAAGGCAGAGAGAGAGGGAGAAGCAGGCTCTCTGCTGAGCAGGGAGCCCGATGTGGGGCTTGATCCCAGGACCCCGAGATCATGACCTGAGCCAAAGGCAGAGACTTTAACCCACTGAGCCATCCAGGTGCCCCAATCTCATCCATTTTTAAGGCTGAATAATATTCCAATGTGTATACATATGTTTCATTTATCCACCCATCTGTTGGCGGGCACAGGGATGTTTTCTAGCTTCCTGAGGGTATGAATATCTGTTCTAGTCCCAGCTTGCAGTTCTTCTAGGCATGTACTAGAAGAGGAATTGCTGGATCATAAGGTAATTCTATGTTTGATTGTTTGAGACCTATCCTCTTGTTTTCCACAGGGACGGCACCATTTTGCATTCCCACTAGCAATGCACAAGTTCTAGAATTTCTCCACATCATAGCCAACTCTTATCCATCTATTTGATGTCTTTTCAGTAAATGATACTGGAGCAATTTCCTCTCCAAACAAACTTAATTATATCTAGCATCTCTCTTTTCTTAAGGCAAATTTTTTTTAATCTTTGTAATTTTACAGGACTCTGGAAAAATCTCAAAGATGGTTTCATATGTGGAAGATAGATGTAAATTTTTTCCTTTTCCTAAATGTGTGCTGTGATATTGGAAAAATAGCTCACCTGGTTAAGGTGGGATTATGCATGCCTGAGAAACAATACTTGAATACCTATTTCATCAGTGTGACAATAACATATTTTTGTAAGATTTATGTATTTACTTTTAGAGAGAGAGAGTGGGGGGGGGTTGGGGCAGAGGGAGAGAAAGAATCCCCAGCAGACTCCCCGCTGAGCATGGAGCCCTACACAGACTCTATCCCAGACCTGAATTGAAATCAGGAATCTGAAATTAAGTCTGATGCTTAACCAACTGATTAAGACCCCCACCAGTAACATATTTTAAAACAAACAGAGGGGTGCCTGGGTGGCTCAGTGGGTTAAAGCCTCTGCCTTCAGCTCAGGTCATGATCTCAGGGTCCTAGGATCGAGGCCCGCATCGAGCCCTGCATCGGGCTACGTGCTTGGCAGGGAGCCTGCTTCCTCCTCTCTCTCTCTCTGCCTCTCTGCCTACTTGTGATCTCTCTCTCTCTGTCAAATAAATAAATAAAATCTTAAAAAAAATAAAACAGAGAAGATACCTTAGTTCATTCAAAAGTGAAAGAGTTACAGGATAATTTTTTAAAATCAATGATGTAGTAAAGTGAGCACTGGCAGATAAATTATTCTAGTGAGACACAAAGTCTCTGCTACTTGGGAAGATTACCTAGAAGGTAATTAAGAATTTCTGTTATCCATCGTCAAGAACTCTAAGACCAGCTTATAGTTCTAACAGAAAAAAAGCTGAAGTCTGGTTTTGCATTACTAAATACTTATAGTTTCACAAACATTGTATTCCTTATAAGTAAGAGCCAATTTTGACAAAATTTTAACACTTTCTATTTCCTCTTTTCAGAATCCTTATTTGCAGTTATTATAAATGAAAGAGAAAAAATTTCCTTCCTGGCTACCTTCTACAACATTTTCTATCCATACATGTGTGTCTGTCACATTCTCTTTTATTCTGGGAGACCACACTTCATTGACGAAGTACTCGTTTTCGGGCGCCTGGGTGGCTCAGTGGGTTAAAGCCTCTGCTTTCGGCTCAGGTCATGATCTCAGGGTCCTGGGATTGAGGCCCGCATCGGGCTCTCTGCTCAGCAGGGAGCCTGCTTCCTCCTCTCTCTCTGTCTGCGTCTCTGCCTACTTGTGATCTGATCTCTCTCTCTGTGTCAAATAAATAAATAAAATCTTTAAAAAAAAAAAAAGAAGTACTCGTTTTCTCTCTTGAACAATGAAAGCTCACCTTAATGGTTTGTACACACGGGTGAATGTCTGTCACTCTAGTCTCAATGATCCACAGTAACTATAACTTTTAACCAAAGAAACTCACTTATATCCCACAAAGTAAAACTGGAAGTTACGACTTGAGAACATGTGGAATATACTATCATTTTACGGATTAACGAAACGTCTGACCCCTGTTACACATCCTTCTACACCCTCCGAGGCTACACTTCCACCATGTTTAGCAACATGACCCAAAGGTAGCGCCACTCCATAGCACATCAAGATTTAAACAACAGCAGTATGCGAATACCAAAGAACGTTTCATAGTCAAAGTTTTAGTACTCACAGATACTCAGAAAACACTTAGGTATTCAGGGACTGTTCATTAATCTGTTCAATGTATTATAAAACCAAATTCATAAGTTACCAAAGATCTTTAAAATTAGGTTTAAGCTGACTTACTACAAAATGTAGTTACTGTTGATATTAAAAAGTTGCCAGAGTAATGATTCCATGTAATTGAATAAAGTAAATGAGTTTTTGTAATTGTATATATTACATAGGGATGGTGTTAGCTTATTTGATTAGTATACACATAAGAAACGTTTAGGAAGTTCAGATTATTAGGGGTTTTTTTTTCATGATGGAAGAAACCCAGAATTTATTTTTGAAATCAGATGTATATGGGGCACCTGGGTGGCTCTGTCAGCTAAGTGTCTGACTCTTGATCTCAGTTCCGGTCTTCATCTCAGGGTTGTGAGTTCAAGACTTTGGGCTCCATGCAGGGTGTGGAGGCTACTTAAAAAAAAAAAAATCAAATGTATCATTGCATTATACATCACATGGATAAATCAAAGAAAAGCTGTTTTTTTTCTAAGCAAAAATTATTAAGCTACAATTACTGAATTTTAGTAAGCTAAAATTACTAAAAGAGTTGCCTCAATTATTTGTCTTGGATTCTTAAAATATATATGAACCAGTAGAGTTTTTTGTTTTTTGTTTTTTTTCTTAAAAGTCTAGCATATGTACAGAATCAGAAGTTTCTTATTTGGGGTGAATTTTGAAACTATTAGATTTTTTTTAAAGCTCCAATCAAAGAGAGCACCTTTAAATCAAGAGATGTTCCCTCATATTTATAGGCGTCTCCTGCAGTTAGGAAAATAGTTCACACCCCTCTGGGAGCTAGTTCTGAAACATAGACATTCAGGCCCACAGACACACAGAGAGTGCCTAACTTCAGTTCAACCTCCGCTAGCAGGGCAAAGAAAGACAGAAAGACAATTACTCCAGATCGAAAAAGCTATTCCCCTTCCCAGTGAACACAAATATCTTAATGGACCTAAGCAAGCTCACAATCAGACAAAACCCCGAAGACTGACAAACTGAATTCTCTGCCTTCTCTCACCCAGCAGACAATAGCTGTCCAAATTTTATCCAGTAGAGATCACCAAATGCTCAGACCTTTAGATCAAATTTCCCACGAATGCTACCTCCGAAGGGGAATGACTTCCTGTCCAGGCACAAGGCAGAAACAAAACATCAGAAAGAGGAGAGCGGGAGTTCAGTTTTATTGCTGCCTGGAATGAACTGTGGGATGAGAGAAAAGGAGCACTTGAGTTTAAACAGTCCCATGAGGTGCTTTTCCTAAACAAAATTGTTGACTTTGTTCCTGTTGGGTTTCTTGGTTAAACTTTCTAAACTTTCAATGTTTTATTATCAAATATGCTTAAAAAAAAAAAGATTTACTTATTTGAGAGAGAGAAAGCTGGGGGGTAGGGAGCAGAGGAGGAGGGAGAGAATCCCAGGCAGACTCCCCACTAAACACAGAGCCCAACGGGGGTCTCGATCCCAGGACCCCAAGGTCATACCCAGAGCCAAAACCAAGAGTTGGACACTTAAATGAGTCAGCCATCCAAGCACCCCTCAAATATCCTTTTAAAATGAAGTTTATAAAAGTAAGATGAATATACGCTAAAGATTTGTTTAACACAATCAGTAAAAGAACTAGTAAGGTATTATGACCAGTTCAAAAGCCCATAAGAAGACAGGTATAAATAGCCAATCAGAGGGTAAGAATGTTGGGTTAAGATGCAAAACTGATTAATGTCAAAAGAGCCATATACCCATAACCTTCTGTTTTATCTTGGGAGAAAAATCATTTGCATCTCTATCAGACAAAAATCTACAGGTGAAAATGTAACTTTATTTAGTCTAGAACTTGTAATCAACAATAAATAATGAACAGAACTCTGCATCTTCTCCTGGCTCTCAATCCCATGTGACAGTAAAGGAATGTACCACACACTTTTTGCTACATTTCCACACTTAGTTTAATTTTCTGTCTCAAATTCATTTTTTTGAACCTCAACAAAATTTCTAAATATTTAAATGGCACAATCAATAGACACCTAAATCTTTGAATTAGCACAGCTCTTTCCAGACCTCCCCCTGTTTCCCACCCACCCAGTTTCAGCTGCAACTTTCTCCTCTTCCTGGACATCAAGTCCTACCCCAGTGATACATACACACTGAACTGGGAAAGAGAAGACCCAAGTTCAAGTCCCAGGTTCACTACCAACTAATCTCTCGATCCTTGGCAAATTATTTTTCCCTCTAAATTTCAATATCCTTCTTTACAATATGAAGACAATAACCCCCACACATATTGGATAAATAAAGCAGTAAAATGCACAACCCACCTCCCATCACTGTCTTCAGCTCAGATCATTTCTTGGAGGGGTTAGCTGTGGGTTACCCAATAGGATTTTCTGAGATGATGGGAATGCATTGTATCTGAGTTGTCTAATACAATAGCCTTGCATTCAAGTGACCATTGAGCAATGAAGTGTGGGTAGCCCAATACAGAAATTGATTTCTTTTAAGTCATTTCATTTTAAGAGATATAACTGTGAATAGAGTCCTGTGGTTAGTGGGTAGCACGTAGGACGGTGTGGGTAACTACAGCAGTTCAGAGCAGGAGGTCATGAGGTTGTGGACGTGAGGCTACACGGTGAATCATTAATTCTTGCCTATCAGAGTGCATAGTAATTAGGCTACCTGAAATACCTGCTTGACTGAATTTTAAGTATAAGTTCAATAAGGTCACTTTCACTTCCTGAATAAATTTTTTAAGAAACAATCCTAGACAAACCATAAGAGACTCCTAATCTCACAAAACAAACTGAGGGTTACTGGGGGGTGGGAGGGTAGGGATAGGGTGGATGGGTTATGGACATTGGGGAGGGTTTGTGCATTAGTAAATGCTATGAAAGATGTAAGCCAGATGATTCACAGACCTGTACCCCTGGGGCAAAGAATAAAAAAAAAAGAAAAAAAAAAAGAAACAATCCCTATGCTGAGCTCCAAGGTTGGAGAAGGGGGGCTCCTGGTTCCTGGGCATTTAGTGAATTCCATCTTTCCAACAACGTGTCCGTATTTATGATATTCTTTGTTTTTATATTGTTGTTGTTGTTTCTTTTTTTTTTTTTTTTCAAAGATTTTATTCATTCATTTCACAGCAGGAGAGAGATCACAAGGAGGCAGAGAGGCAGGCAGAGAGAGAGGGGGAAGCAGGCTCCCCGCTGAGCAGAGAGCCCGATGCGGGCCTCGATCCCAGGACCCTGAGATCATGACCTGAGCCGAAGGCAGAGGCTCCAACCCACTGAGCCACCCAGGCGCCCATCTTTTTTTTTTTTTTTAGCTCCTTTGCCCGGTTGTCTTTTTAAAACCATTTAGTCCCCAGACAACTTAAATAAACTCTTCGGACGTTCCATGTTTGGACATTCCTGCTCTGCGGCACCGCGGGCTGAATTGCCTCTGTGTGTAAATGGCATGACATACACAGTGCTACTTAGCTGGACTTCCTTGACCATGTGGTGAAAACATCACTGCCGCATGTGGTAATAGGACATATGCAAAAGGGAAGCCGAGAAAAAGTCTTGGTTTTCAGAAGTAGGCTTTATTTCAAATACTTTGATTTCCCACAAAGAACGTGTGAATGTCAGATCAGATATTTTATTTTTTTTACAGGATTTAATTTATTTATTTGACAGAGAGAGTGTAAGAGAGAGAGAGAGAGCACAAGCAGGGGGAGGAGCAGAGGGAGAGGAAGAAGCAGGCTCCCCGCTGAGCAGAGAGCCCGATGCAGGACTCGATCCTGGGACCCAGAGATCATGACCTGAGCCGAAGGCAGACACTTAATGACTGAGCCACCCAGGTGCCCCTGGTCAGATACTTTAAATCTTGATTCTTGGCTTGGAAAAATATAAACCTACTGATTGATAGGTGTTAAATGTGTGGATGTTGATTCACCCTATTAATTAGTAAGTTATAAGATTTAAAAATTAACTGGACTCCATTCATTCACCTATAAAAATGGAATATGGAAGCTCGACTGACCAAATTTAAATTCCAGGGGAATGGGCAGTCTTTTTATAAACCTAAGAGACTTAATAAAAACAGAAAAAGTCAGTTTCCTGCCCAGTGGAGAAATTGTTACATCATCTAGACACAGGCCACACTGGGTTTCCTTCCAGTGGAGCCATGTTCCTCTCCACCCTCACGGTCTACCGGTGGAGCCCAGCCGGCCACCCAGACCCCACACCCTCAGGCTACTGTAAAGGACACAACAGCACTGATTCTCACTGCCCCGGAACTCACTTTTTTAGTATTTAAAAGCATGGGTACCTTGAGTTGGGTAAACGATCATGCTACGTTAGAAATCACCTACGTGGCCTGTTTGCAAACTGTGGTTGATGAACCGTGAGGCAGTTTGCATCAGCGTGAGAGCAATCTAGAGACAGTTGCATGGCTGCATTGCTACCTCACTAACAGCACAGACAAGACTTCGAATAATCACAAATCCTCGTTAACATGTTCCTGGGGCTTATGCTTGAAAATCTGATAGCCCATCAAACTCACAAACGTCATGATTGTTTCATTTTTCTCAGGTAATTCAAACACCAAACATTTTTGGGTATTTTCAAGATTTCAGTTTCTACCATTCTAAAGAAAACTTGCTTCTCTCTCTCAAGAATTTCACTCTTATCTCCTGCTCAAGTCATAGGCGTGTCTGCCCATCAAGTGTTTTAGCCTTTGAGGGACCAACCAGTGACTGCTTTTTTCTCTGAAATGGAATGAGAAAAGAGACAAAAGAACTAATAAAACTGGAACAATAGTGGTTCAAAACATAGCAACCAGATAATGCCCTTTCTGGAGACTAATACTACAAACAATTTTGCAAATACACCATGTAGAAGAAAACCAAATAGCAATGAAAATGTGAGCTGCCCTTTATAAACATCGCCACGCAAAATGGGCACATTCCTTATGCTGGTTGAATGCCAGGTGACAGAAGTGATTTATTTTTCTTGGAGAATTAAAAATTATGACCGGGCGCCTGGGTGGCTCAGTGGGTTAATGCCTCTGCTTTCGACTCAGGTCATGATCTCAGGGTCCTGGGATCGAGGCCCGCATTCGGGCTCCCTGCTCAGCGGGGAGCCTGCTTCCCCCCTCTCTCTCTGCCTGCCTCTCTGCCTCCTTGTGATCTCTCTCCCTCTGTGAAATAAATAAATAAAATCTTTAAAAAAAAAATTATGACCTAAAACTTTATACTGAATAAGTAAAATATACACCTTATTCTCTTCAGCTAATTCTATAATGAGCCAGAAATCTACATAGTCTCCCCAATATTGTTAGATGTACTCACATCCAGATCATAACTTTAAAGGTGTTGGCAAAAAAGAAAGCTGGAACTTTTGTCACTAAGGAGGCTGACATCCAGAAGTCACTGGTAGGCACCGAGGAAGCAGAAAAATATTTCTGTATCTATTCCAAGTTCCTGACAACTGTATAAAAATAGGATTAAATGTTTTGCTTCTGCAGTAGGAATACATAGCAATTGTCTCTGGAGGGAAAAACAAACATCTTATGGTAAACTTGGGAAAGTAACAAAAAGAATAAACAAGAAATTAACATCCCTCTGATTTCGCTATCCAGAAAGAACGACTTGTTATATTTTTTATGTCTGTTTAGGTTTTGTGTGAGGGGTAGGGTGTGGGTGGAGGAATATGTTTATCTTTGTAACTTACTTTCTCGAATTAGAAACAGAGGTTATATACAGCTGAAAATATGAATTTTTAGTAACATATTCTGAATTACTTTCCAAGTCCTTAAACGTCCTTCAAAAAGATGATTATTTAATGTCTTTATAATATTCTATTGCATAACTGTGCCATTGTTGAATTAATTCATCTCAATTTTTTATAGATAGGTTGCTCATGAGGTTTTATTATTATAAACATTACCATCTTAAATATCTATTACAGAAAGTTCCTACAAATGAGCCTACTAGCTAAATAATGTGAACTTAAAAACATAACATTTTCTTTGGTTAAAATTCATATTTAATGTATCTCCTTGTACAATATATGCTACATGCACAGAAAGCAAGATTAAAATAATCAAAATTACTCATAATCCTATCCCTTTCTCAGTTTTTATTTATTTTTTAAATATTTTATTTATTTGACAGAGAGAGACACAGCGAGAGAGGGAACACAAGCAGGGGGAGCAGGAGAGGGAGAAGCCGGCTCCCCGATGCGGGACTCGATCCCAGGACCCTGAGATCATGACCTGAGCTGAAGACAGACGCTTAATGAATGAGCCACCCAGGCATCCCCTTTTCTCAGTTTTTAAGTTTATATGTACTGTGCATTTTTTTAAAGGCAGGATCCAACTTTACCTACAACAGGAACTGTCTTGTTTTGTTCCAGATTCTTACTGCCAAATTGTTTTTTAGAAAGATTGCACCTCTGTACATTTTTCACAACCATTGTTATCTTCTCAGCTAAAAATAAATCTCTTTATATTACAATCTGAGAATATATTCACTTTAGAAACATTTAAAAATTCATACAAATAATAACAACTAAAATTAAATATTTTTTAAAATTACCCCAAAAATGCATTAAAATGCATATAAGAGGAATATGGAAGGTTTTGAAGTAACCATCCCATTACAATGACATGGTCAATGTTAATATCCTGGGCTACCGACTTCCAGGCAGGGAGAGAGTTCCTGAGAGGGAGGACCTGAGACAGCATGTGAAGGTGAAAATCCTGGTTTCTCTGGAGAAACTGTGACCCCTGCTTATTTGTCCTTCCTTTCCTCTCAGTGAGATGGGGTTAACAACAGTGTCTAAGTCATGGAGCTCTTTGAGGGTAGAGTGTGTAATGTATGTGGCGTGCTTAAAACTCCACAGGGCCCAGAATGGGTCTCAAGCAATGGTGAATGCTGCAGCATCACAGCATCCTTAGGAGAAGGTGGTGAGCCTTCCTCCTGAGCTTACCAGCCTGCGTCAAGAGCAGCCCTGACTTAGGAAGGCTGAGCACCCCGGTGGTCAGCGAGCTTTCTCTTCTCCAACTCTCGAGGGCTCTGGGAGTTGTCCAGCAATGGCCAAACTATAGGAACTGTTCCCCTGAGCCCCCAGCCTCATGGGCTTTCAGCATCACAGGCACAGCTGATTACTCCGACAAGGACCTAAAAGACACCCTAGCAAATTTCTGGCCCTGGTCTCTGTGTAACCCTCCTGTTCCCCTCTCTCTCTGACTCCATTTGTTGGTCCTTCCAAATCGCCCCTGCTCCTCAGCCCAGCCAGCCCACTGTGCGCTGCTTGATTTCCACTCCTGCCCTGGGCTGGGAGGGTGCCTTTCGCCATGATGTCAGGTGGGGCAACTCTGGGACTCGCCGCATCTGTCTCCTGTCTGTCTTTTTTCTAATATCTGGGAAAATGATCATTTAACTTCTTGTCCAGTTTTACAGGTGTTTGCAGTGAGAGAGCAAATCTGCTACCACTATGGAATGAAATGGAAATCTCACATGTGACTTTGTGTACTTAAAAAAAAAAATCATTCAAGAATACATTACGAATAGCTTCTAACACTGATAAATATTCATTGTATTATTGTTTTTGTGCCTAACTCATAGCCCAGTTCATGGGGGTTTAGGGTTTCATCTCTCTTAAACACATACACCAATTGGGTTGATTATCATAACATTCACTGTATGTATCACTGGGGCAATGTTAATTATTCTTCAAATTCAGTCATGGTCCCAACTGAATATAGCTTAAAGGCTAAATTGTAACTACCTCTTACGAGCAACTCCTATGTAAATTAATAAGGGGAAAGAAAACAGGAAAATATTAGCATATAGATGACAGATGATGATGAGAGAGAGAAGATAGACATTTATACACACACAAACACACACACACACGAGGAGGAGATAACAAGCAAGAATATGGTCCACACACAAACACGATTGCATCAAACACATGAGACAGAAATTATCCACCTTAACTGCCGCAGCTATCATTTCTCTGAGCACCTCCAGCTTCCTTTTCCCGTTAGCCATCCCATCTGGCCACGCCCCCTCCTGGAAGCTCAGCTACATTAGCCATCCCATCTGTCCACGCCCCCTCCTGGAATCTCAGCTAACAGGTGCCTTTAACTAATGGAACGACTGGATCTTCATTCTTTCCTAAACCCTTTGGGACCCTGGTTTGCTTTGGTTCCTGTAGTCTTGCCTTCACTGTCAGTACATGACACAGGGCAAGAGAGGTCCCAGAGAATCCCTGGATCCTGGACAGAGTCCCCGGCCCACATTGTGTGTCCAGTACCTCGTGAGTCCTTCCAACATAACTGTTCAAGGGATACAGAGTTCATAGAATTCCGTTTTGTCCTTTGTTCCCCCACTTGTTGTGGAGAGAGAACAAGAAGTCTTCGTTTGTATAATGGACATTGTATCCCATCAGGCAAGAGAGCACGAGCGCTATCTCTGCTGTGCAGAGCGGATAACACACCTGTGTGTGTGGTGCGCTGTGCTTGGCCGCCAAGCATCCATCGCGGGCGAGGGGCGGTGGC